>VDFB02074720.1:0-64484 GCA_007258455.2 Sequoia sempervirens | reverse complement strand
CCCCTCCTAATTATTTCTCTATATATATCTCTCTCTCCCTTTCCCCCCCTTTCCCTCTCATTTTCCCTCTCCCTTTCCCCCCTCTCTCTCTATCTCTCCCCATCTCTCCCTTCCCCCTGCTAATTCTCTCTCCCCCTCTCTCTTTGTCTCTTGCTCTCTCTCTATCTATCTATCTCCCTTTCCCTCTCTCTCTCTCTCTGTTTCCCTCTCTCTCTCTCACTCTCTCCCTTTCCCTCTCTCTCTCACTCTCTCTCTTTCCCACCCCACACCTCCTAATTACTCTTGGGTATATGTGTGCAAAAAATGGATATCCGATTTATAGCACCAAAATATTACATTTTAATTTATTTTTCAAATTAGATATTAGACATGAATTGAATATCCAAAAAAATAGATATCAAGTGTTCTTTTCTTTAGAAAATTTCTATTCCCTTTTTGATAGGTTAATTATGATTTGATTAGATGGGTTATGAAGCACTTATTTCAAACAAATATCTTTATGAAAGAAGTATATTGGCATGAAATTAAATATGATTTGTATTCCACTGTAAAAATTACAAAGAATGGAAACAATTCTTTTAACACAAACTATTATGTAGTAGTCAATTAAAATGAAAAAGCTTACTCTATATTAGTTAGGATACACAACTAAGAAAATGATCTAAAGTGACTTATTTATCCTAGAGGAACTAAGTATACAATATACAAAGAAAACCAACAAACCCACAACTACCCCTATTTTGAAGGAGTTTAGTTTTCTCCCCTTCCTGATCTCGCTAATATTGTCTAATTATTTTAAAGAGATGAAGGGTCATAACACAACTTTATTCAACCTAGTAAATAGCTTGGTTAATGAAACTTGACAAAAGCAGCAAAAATTGCTACATTTGGCATTTCATGTTGAATGAAGAGTGGTGACAATAATCTACTTATAGTTTAATAAAACACTATTTTTATAAGAAGGCTTGACATTAGAAAGATAAGTGTTACTTATAGTTTAATAAAACACTATTATAGTTTTACCAACATATACTATTGTATGCTTGCATGGCTTCTTAGTTAATATATGGGGAGATAGAGATATATGGGGAGAGAAAGAGAGAGAGGTAGAGATATATGGGAAGGAAAGAGAGATGGAGATATATGGGAAGAGAAAGGAAGAGAGGTGGAGATAGAGAGCTCATGGATAGGGGATAGGGAGGGAGAGATGGTGAGAGATAGAGAGGGGAGGGAGAGAAAGGGATATAGATAGAAAGAGATAGAGAGAGGAGTGAGAGGGAGATAAAAAGAGAAATAGAGATAGAGATATAGAGTAGGAGAGATGGAGGGAGAGATGGAGTGAATGAGAGAGAACGGGGGGGGAGGGAGAGATAGCTCAATAGATAGAGGAGGGAAGAGGGAGTGACATAGATAGTGGGAGATATAGAGATATAGAGAGTGACAAGTAGAGATATATCAATCACCCTCCCTATATCTCTATCTATTCATCCTTATCTCTTTATCTCTCTACCCCTCTCTATCTCTTTGTCTCCCTTTCTATTTATATGTTTGTCATTATCTCCCTCTCTCTATATTTTCATCCTTATATTTATCTTTGTCTCCTTAAGTTTGCAATGGGTACATTGAAGAGGTCTTAAATGAGAATTATCATATCTTTAATCAAATGGCATGCTAACTTGAGCATAACTCCCCAAGGACACATGCCATCCTTGGATTGTTGACATGAAACAACAAATAAAAATTTAGTTTCTCTCTCTCATATTAATATATATTACTATTATATTAAATATATATTATATTAATTATATTTTTTATTATATAAAAATATACTTATTATTAATTATTAATTATAATAATTTTATACGTATTTCATAATTTTGTTAAAGAATATAATATATAATTATAATAAGTTGAATAATTATATTACGTATTATGTAAAGTATAGCTAATATATACTTAACAATATTGTAGAATATTAAAACCTATCTAAATGGCACCAAAATTTTGAACTTAATTAACATACTGTAAAACCTAATGAAACCAAGTTATAGCTTGTCAAATTGGAGAAGTGAAAGGTCAATACCAGCACTGAGGAAGAGTTTAGAGTAGTGAAAACAAGGTCAATGCCAGTGCTGAGCAAGAGTTAGGAGTAGTGAAAACAAGGTCAATGCCAGCACCGAGGAAGAGTTTGGAGTAGTGAAAACAAGGTCAATTCCAGTGCCGAGGAAGAGTTTGGAGTTAAAACAAGGTCAATACCAGTGCTGAGGAAGAGTTTGGAGGAGTGAAAACAAGGTCAATATCAGAGCCAAGCAAGAGTTTGGAGGAGTAAAAACAAGGCCAATACAGCACTGAGGATGAGGTTGAGGGAACTTAGGGAAAATCAATGACCAAGGGGAAATGAGTACTATAAGTTTGGCACTCCCATTCTCTCTAACCTCTAATTTCGATGCCTAGTTTCCAAAGATCTTCTCGTACATTGGCACCCCCATTCTCGTAAAATGGTATAAGATAAGATAGAAAAAAAATAGCTTAGTCTTTCACATTTTTATCGACCAGCCTCAGGTCTTGGAAAAACTCCCATAATCTACCCACATCTTGGTTGAGGTCTAGGATTTCATCACACATAGCCTTCATCGCATGAGTTTGAAGTAATTGTAGACTTATCCCAAGTATATGCTAGGCTAAGGTAGATCTAATGAATGGAAATAGAGGCATACAATTCTTCTTTAATACCTCCACCATAAACATATGCAAGGTGTTGGTTGTTTTTACGATAAGCAGGTTGATCTTCTAATCTACCTATGGAATTGCCAATTCCAATAAAGGGCAGCTTGAAGGACTTGGACCAACTGATGAGGATTTGAAATACCTCCTACACTTTGGGCTCTGCAAGACCCAAGAGGGTGATCCCTTAATGCATTTACAACCTCTACACCATCATCATAAATAACATTAACAACAACAGATAATCTCATTTAATAGCTCAACATAATAGGATAATACCGAATAGAATTGGTTGTTTATTAATAATATCATCTATTTGGAGCATGAGATAACTACAACAACAATTCACAGTATAAGATAGTCATTGATTTGCAATTTGTAGTAAGCTCTTGGTAAAGGCAAACAAATATTGAACCATACGAATAAGTACAACTTAGATCAGTGCCATATATCCATTGGAGGAGTCAAATTTATAAGCATATAAGGGTTTATGACAAATTTAACACATCATGCATATAAGATCCTTTATAACATTGCTTTACAATCTCATCAATATGTATTCTAACCCAATACTACTTATCAAATCCTTATACATAACATATCCACCTAAAATCCCATTCAAGCATTTTAATTAATTCCTTGAATTAAACCTAAAACAAGAATCATACACACCACAACAGTGAGATGAACAAAACAACCCTTTATCATTTTATTCAAAATTCAGATATGCTTGTACAATGGAGAGACATGAGTTTGAATTAATCATATCAATTCAAATTCCAATACTGTCATTAAACATCAAATCCCCATGAATTCAAAACCTACTATAGAATGACTCAAAACCTAAATTGCATTTTCCCTAAAACCATCAAACTTTACAATTTGCTATGTAATTTCATCTAGACTCGACCAAAAATATCTAACTTGATAACTCATACTTCTAGCCTTGAAATCCTTCTTATAGAAAAAGAAGGAGAAAACAAGCATTGGGACAGAAAGCATATGTGTCACTAGCCAATTGGACCACCTTGTGATATTCAAAAAACTTGTTACAATAACAATCTCCCTAGAGAATCTTCTTGTTCATTGTGCCTGCTAAGAATGGTTGATGTAGCAACAAGAAACTTCAAGAATTCCATGCCTACACTATCACCAAAAAACAAAACTGGAATCTGTTGTAACTACAATAGCTAATTTGTCAACCGTTAGCAATCTACTCCTTTTCACTCTTCCTCAGTTAAATATACATTTACCCATTTCTGGTACTCTTCATCTGTTGGCCAATCAAAATTGATCACCTCATTCACCTTGACACTATAAGGTTTGTACTTAGCTGCCACCTGATTTGCTTCTCTTTCAATTGACTCCAAGAATGTGCTGGTGCTAATGATTTTTTCCATACAGCTCACCAACAAATCATAATCTGAGTTACCCTATTTTTGAGGGTTTTGTAGTCAAAACATGATATAAAGGGGCTCTTACACTTTTTGTGATTACTGTAGCTTGTATAAGAGGCCCCATAGATACTGTTGTAATTGAAGGATGCATGAATAGGGCGTAGGATGATAAATAAAGAAGGTATAGCTGTTGTCCTCAATAGTTTTGTGAAGAAAAGCATGTGAAATGAGAGGTTCAAGCCTAGGTTTCAACAAAACATGTATGGGAGATCTCATTTTATGAATTTTTATCTATGTGTAAACCTAATGGGTTGTTTTTGAACACTGAATATAAATGATATACATAGACACACACACACACACACACACATATATATATGTGTGTGTATGTATGTATGTACATGTATGTATGTATGTATGTATGTATATGTATTTTTAAATGTAAATGTAAATGAAATTACTAGATGCTCTCTTAGAACAATAAATGCAACATATTATTAAAGAAATCTATATCTATGTATATAAATGTGTATTTCTAAATGCAAGTGTAAATGCAAAGAGCATATGGTTTTGTAGTGTTATAGATACAACATATCCATAAATTAATGTAATTAAAATTATAAAGTCTTCAACACATATAATATGAAATCGATCAAACTATTAAACTACATGAGAAATAAATGAAAACAGTAAATGCATATGTATGTGTATTTGTAAATGTAAGTTTAAAATAAATAAGAATAATGAAAATTATAAAAGAATATAAGGAAAGGTCTCCTCCCTTCTTGGTAGTGATAACCTTCTCCACACACAACCCTTAAAAATTATGAATCTAGAGGAATATAATCTTTGAAGAACTCAAAGTTGATTCTCTCCTACCTGATGCAATTAGTCATTTTATCCTTAGAAACATTTATAGTGATTACTAAAGGCACATAGACCAATTCTTCATAATAGAAGAATTTGATCAAACTTTTCCAATGATGGCATTATGAGAAAACCTTAGGTTAATTGAATAATTCCTAGCTAAGTTCTTTAAACCATGTCCAACTGTATAAGAGAAGACCGCTGCTATGTGTACCGGGATACAATGGAGAAAGGCTCATTGGGCTCTTTCATCAATCATCCTACCTTAAAACATACCAAAAGTCTCCTAGCAATTAGACATAGGAAGATTTAAGATGACTTAAAAAAAAAATTATTGCCAAAGCATAAACTTATGATGACTTAACCAGGCTTAGTACACACTCCCTCCCCATTAACCACTTAGACAAATGGAAATTAAATGTAAATTTGCTGCTATTTTTAGTCATGTAGATGTCCAATAAACTACTTGGTGGTGTTTCCCTTCAAGTTTATTTACTTGAATGAAGAGAAAAAGTCCTTTGATTAAAATTAGAGAATACATTTGAGGCCTTGGTTGTGTAACTGGTGGACCATAGTCACATTTAACACTTGTTACAAAGTTTGGGAGTTAAAATGTTAAGTAGATTTTATTTGTGATGGACACATTTGGATGGTAGTAACAATAACCTACAATCTATCAAGACTTGATTACCTTATAACCTGTGAAATTCTAGCAATGAAATGATAGATTAATCATAATGTCACCTTAGGATCACATCACCATGAAACAACTTCATCCAACATCCTTATGAGTGCAGGTACCACAAAAAAGGTATTTGTCAGATCTATCTTCCTCGAGTGAGGGAAATTTAGGAAGAGAAGAGGAAAGCGAGACATGTAGTATGTCTAAAAGAGGGAGATCAACTAGAGGTCAAAAGATTAGAAGAAAATTTTGTAAACGTATGGAATTTTTTCTTGCTGAAGGGGGGTCATGTTCTTATGATGATGAGAGCATAGGCGACATCAAGGTTCCCTTGAGGTACAAACATCTACGGAAATAATGGGTACCCAAGGAACTTCCTCCAATAAACACTGATTTTTGTGTCAATGAGAGGATATAATGCATAGCACCGTCGTCATTACATGGTTTGGGCCTATTTTGCATGGATGGCATAAAGGTATGTTATGAAAAAGTTACTGAATTGATGGAGTATGTTAGACCTTGTTACAGTTATGAAGATTGGATGCAACTAGTTCGATATACATGAAATATTCGTAGGTATGCACTGTCAGTAAATTATATACAACTAAAAGATAAGGATCAAAATAAAGGAGTGGCTATGTACATTGACGGAAGGAAAAAAGCATCAGGGAATATTGCGGGGTTTATAAATAGTACATGACTCGGGTCAACAAATAAGCAACCCAATTACATATTGGAGGCGCGCAAGGGAAACCATGTATTTGTATGTGCTATAAAATCAATAACTACAGGGGAAGAGTTGCTAATCAATTACAATTTGAATCACTTAGTAACAAACACAATTACTATGGGGGTGGTATGTACTATGTACCATTTTACCCAACCTCCAATTAATGACTCCAATATACCATTTTATTCTTATATTTTTTTTGTAAGTCTATTGGTTTCATTTCAGTAATATTTTTTTATATTTAATTTTTGTCATAGCGGGATATTGATCGTACGGAGAAGGCTCTAGCCCAAAGCATAGATCACAATGTATCTTCAGGTGCTTCTACCTGACAGGTTTGCCTCATTGTAATTGTAAAAATTAGATACAAGCAAAATGTTTTATTATTATGTTTTATTCATAAGTTTATTGGGTTAATTTCGATAATGTTTTTAATATTCTTGTTGCAGTCAACTAATCGGGGAAAGGTACCAGCAGTAGGGGAGAGCATCCATAGTGAGGTACAGTCAATATTTTGTGATGATGACATCACTTATTCAGCAAACCCTCTTGATATGATAAAGAAGATCCAAAAAAATGCAATGAAGAAATCGTTAAGTTGATATTCATAGTACCTCAAATAGATGAGATAAGAGAGAGGGTTAAAATATTGACTAACAGATTACAAAACTTGCAAATAATTTGTCATGAGGTCTTTAAATATAAAATAAGTTCATTCATGGTTTTATATTTTGTACTCTTTTATGTCATCAACTAAAATATGTGTTGTTTTTACATGGTTATTTGACTCCTAATGATGCTCCTGGCCATGATCATGGTACTACAAGTGCTGCTCGAGGAGTAGGGGTTGATACAAGTGTCCATCCTAATCTTCCTGTGCATACATCACATCATTTAACCCCATCATCCATGCCTATATTGTGGTCTAAAATGTTGGCAACACATACCATGTAGGCATCCGTTAATGCACCCTCTGGCAGTGAACACATGCCAAAACATGTGTCAGGACATGTACCTGGGGATGCAGAGGCCACTAGTACTGGTGATGTTTTAGCAGCATTTCCTGGATCTTCCTGTATTACTAGTATGGGAACATTTCCAGTCACATTTGTGGTGACCAAGGATTTCATTCCCATAAAGATAGAGAAGGTCCCGGGTACTTTAAAATATTTTAATTATTATTATATATAATCCAATTAAAAGTTACTTATTGATAGCTCTTTTTAGACTATTGATCCCATGATCATTTTGTAGGAAATGATATTTTTTATAAACATCTAAGTGATATTACATTGGAGCTCTTCAAGCCCACCATATGTACATGGTGGAATGCCCAAAATCAAGATTTAAAAGATGAGCTCATTAACTTTTTAGTTGTGTTGTTTGGTGATAAAACATTCAACCAAACCAAGGTCCTTAAGAAAGCTAGTACCTATCTAAAGTATGTGAGGGACCCATATAGGTCACATTTAGAGAAGAACAAAAAGTACGAGCATCCCCCCATGATTCCAGAGAGGGAGTGGAAGGACCTGGTGTCAGATGGAAAGGAGAAGGCTGAAAAGAAAAAAGGAAAGACACCGTCGGGCCAAGGAAGGTATGTGATACTATCAACAATGTAATTATATACTAATTACTCTTTCTTCTTACATAATCTAAGATATTTCAAACTTTTCATAGGCTACTTGACACATCAAAGGAAACAAAGGAAAGACTAGAAAAACATGGGCAACACAAACTTGGCTCTAGTGGTTATATGAAATTAGCCACACGAATTGTAAGTATCAATAAATGAAATATAGTATCCAAATAATAAATTGAAAACAATTTTGGTTTTATCACACCATAGAAGCAAAATTCATGATATTATGCAAAAATGTATGGCTCTAAATTCAACAAAGTTCCCACAGAAGATGACCTGAAGATTTCCTTCCAGCAAGGCTATGGAGCCATGGTTGAACACCTAAGAGTCGTGAATGGGCAAACACAACCTTCCACTACATCTGACACACAGGTAAATAAACTCAATAATTTTTTTTTAAAATTGAATACTTATGCAATCTATTCAATATTAATTTCCACCATAAAGTAATTACATGCCTATTTGTTTTAAACATTTAAGTAATGATAATACTGCACATGACATTGGAATGCAGCCTGGTGAGGGTGGAGCACAACCTATAGACGAAGGTCATAGTGTGCATCTTGGTACTTTAGAGCATGTAGAGTGTGATCGACATCTTGAGCATGATCAGGCTAGAGAAGATCAAGAGCATGATGTGGTCCCATCAGGTAAAGAGGACCACTCTAAAGTTTTTTTAAACATATTTAATTGCAATTGGTGTATTAATTAATGTAACCTTTCATGTTTCAACTTTAGAGCATGTAGAGAATGATCAACATGTTGAGCATGATCAGGAACATGATGTGGCCCCATCGGGTAAAGAGGACCACTCTCATGTTCTTTTAAACATATTTAATTTCAATTGGTGTATTAATTAATGTAACCTTTCGTATTTCAACTGCAGATCAGGATTTAGAGGGTGTTCAACATGTTGAGCATGAGTCTATAACATAAGTTCAGGAACATGATGTGGACCCATCAGGTAAAGAGAACCACTCTAATGTTATTTTAATTAATAAAATACTTATAACAATAATAATAAAACATATCAATTTAACATTTCTTTGTTATTGCAACAGACCCCCCCTTGTAGCAGTGTCCACATCGTGAGCAGATGACTAGGCATACATTAAGATCACAAGCAGAGGTTAGAACAACTAAAGGGGGGATAGATGATTTATAAAATGATACTCCACTTTAGATTTTTTTAGCTTTAAAAAAGAAACAAAAAAAAAGTGATTGTAATCATATCATGACAACCATATTTTTGATAATATGTAAAAACTAAAAGAATGAATATTATATGTCAATGGATGAATGTGAATATGTTAATTAATGAATGCTATATGTTAATGAATGAATCTTATATGTTATTAATGGATGAATGAATGATTAATGTTATATGATTGGGTATGGGGAATTGAGAGTGATGTGAGGGGGGGGGAGCGGCCAAATGAGCTTCCACCGTCACGTGGTTGGCCCTATTAAGTAGAGAATATTAAACTATTCTTGAAAAAAAGAGAAGCTCAATAAGGTAATTTACTTTTCAATATAAGAAATGCATCATTTGAAGCATCAAACTAATATGCAAAGATGAAAGAAAGTGCTAAATTTTCACTATAGTTGTAGAAAAATGATTCTTTATACCCTGAATCCATGCTCTGCATCATAATTTGAAGTTGTTTCCATTACAATGTTTTGAGTTTAGTTTGTTTGTATGGATTTGTATGAATACCACATTATGTTGTGTGTGGATTTGGTTTCAAAGCTCTATTTCTTCTATTTTTAGTGGTGACATAACTCTAAAATTTGACTTTTGTGCATAACAGGTTAGTGGAAAAATTGAGCTCTGAAGGGTTTAGAGGCTCGATTGAGATAGATACATGGATATTTGGATCTTGTTGTTGATGGGAGGCTTTGACTTAACCATGAAATTTTGTACCATCTACAGGTATGCAAAATTTTCTCTACTTACATTCATTCTTGATCATAAATGTTGTAAATGATATTAATGCTTCAAACTTAGGATTCGTTTCATTGTTATAATGATAAAAATGTTATACTTTGCTATACATTCAAGCATTCTCTTGCCCCCTACCCTTTTCTCTCTCCCCCCTCCTTTTAAGAATTTTCTTTTTCATAAAAGATTCACATTTCTGTCTCATTTACACAAATTTATTTGAAGCGCTAGGAGTGAATAAAGATATGTAAAAGATGATGGATTATGCCTAAACAACAACTTTCCATCTTATAGCTAATTAAATCCTTAATATTTGAATAGTTTAGAGCTCAAATAATGCTTGTATATGCATGTGTAGCAATAAGGGATCGTCTATGTGAAGATTGAAATTTAAAACATCACTTTGGTATTTTTCCTTAGGCAGTGAAATGATATTTTGAGTAATACAAACCTACACACACATTGATATTTTTTGACATTGCATTGAAGAAATTTTTTTCTCTTATACATACCCTTGGCTAGACATGGAGGTATATAATACTGGTTTCTGGGTTTATTCTATAAGTAGTTAATTTCACAAAGGAAGACTAAAATCTTCTTATTGTCCTATGTCAAGTGTGAAAGCATATGAATCACTTGCTAAAGGCTCCATTTTGTATTCATCCAAAAAATATTTTGTTCTTTTTTTATGTTTCTTGCATGTGTTTTTTTTAGGCTCTAGAGATGTAGCTCAGCTCTTTCCTTTGCACTTTTCATCTATTTTGATGATTATAGTAGATTTTCCTCATAATTTTTCACATAGATCTATTTGTAACCTTATTTTCTACCAATCAATTTGCAAACCACTCACATATTAAGGACCATTTCACTAACTTGTAGTCATCCATTACTTCATATGTTGCAGGTTGTGTATGTGTGCCAATAAATCCTAATGATTGTGAGAACTTTAATCCTACAAGTGTACCCAATCTTTCTCAAGTAAAAGTCTTACCTTATTTTATAGTACTTTAAATGGTTAATTGAAGGTGCTTCTTTAGATCTGAGATAGTTGAACCCTAGATTAAAATATGGTATTAGATGGGTAGTATAATGATAAAACTGAGGTCCATTGAACACAAATTACAAACATAATTTATTGGACTACGAATAGTGTTACAATTATAATTATTTCTCCTTTACCTACCTCTGCATTAATGAAAAAGATAGATCCCTATAAATCTAACCATGAAAGTGTTGAAATCTGTAATATCTAGAAGACTCTAGAAACTATCAAACATATTCTTTTTAAATGTTTTTATGCTCAGCAAATTTGGTACTTATTTTGCCATAAGTTGAAGGTCTGGAATAGCAATGGTAAAATTAATTGGCATGATATTTTGTTTTGTAATTTCAAGCTCAAGTTTGATTGTAAGTTATTTTGGTATTTCTTATCCAATGAGATCATGTGGCATTTGTGGAAGGCAAGAAATGATGATAAATTTTAGGGTATCAAGATTGTACTTACTGAGTCTTGCAAGAGACTCACTTTCTACTCTGTTGCTCTGCAGGTTTCAAATCTTGTGGAGATCTCATTGAGGAATTTCTTGAAGTCAATAACTGAAGGTGCTGCTAACAATACCAGAGAGGATCTGAGAAGTGGACCCGCCTATAGGTTGAGATTGGAAGAGACCATGTTGTTCCAGTAGACATTTGATGAGCTCTAGAGAGCAATTGATGAAGCTGCAAGCCCAAAAAGATAGCATGACCCCCAAAATTTGGACCCCCAAGGAGAAACAATGGCGAACCTTGATATTAAAGAAGTCAACAATGAGGAGAATGTAATCAACACTATGTATTGTTTATGCTAATTTGAATAGTAGCAGCAACCTGTGTTGCTATTAATAGCAATGTGTATTATCTATGCTGGTTTTGAAAACAACTGGTGCTTTTTGGTTTCTTTCTTGCTGTTTAAAGTACTAATACAGTATATTTCCTATTATGGAAATGCTTTGATGTTGTACTGATCCTAATGCCGTATTGGAATTTTCATGATATGTAATGGACCTTAAACTATTTTCAATACAAAAAAAAAAGATAGCAGATATTGGAAGTTCATTACATGTCTCATGTATGTGTTAGTATTTTAATTTTGTTTAAGTTCAAGAGCTTGATTAGGTCAAGAATATGTTCTACAAGCTTTGTTCTCTTGACACTGCTTAGCATTTTTCCCTACACATTTTCTCTTCAATCTAGACATTTCTTAACTCCTTCCCTTGTTAGCCCTTGGTTGTTCTCAAGTGTAATGTTTTTTCTATGCATCTTGCAGTCTGTATGTATGAGCAATCATCTCTTATGAAGCATGGATAACCTTTCATGGAATTTTTGTTGTAATTAAACAATTTCCATTGTGAGAATAATCATTTAATTTGTATGGAAGTAAGTATTTTTCATATTATTTGACTTTGTATTGTAAACTTGTCTTTGTAGGATTCTCTCGGGGGGAACAATAGAACTGTGATGATAGGTAGAGTTGTACAACACCATAAATCATTTGGCATTATCAATATATTGCTTATAGAATACTCTATGCAAGTAAAATGGAATGTGCAATGACAATTGGTCTCAAATTCGAATCTGAATATAAGTACATTATACACAAGAATATGGTATCTATTCTATGATTTAAAGAACCCCAAAATAAGAAAATTAATAGGTTCCATTTGTTTACTTGCTCTTAGACACTTGTTTAATCCTCGAGACCCTCATAATGTCTTGCTAATAACCAATAGTGTTCAAAAGTCTTGAAGAGGTCAGATCGATGTGACATTAGATCTGTCTTGTCGATGGAAGTCATCAGAAAGACATGGACTATCAGAGTGAGTTTCTATCCTGTGTCAAAATTTTGATGAACACAACTGACGAATCATTGAAAATGTCCAACAAAGTTGCTATAGGTGCGATGAAGGCTTTTTCATAACTCCTTGTCCATTTTGTCACAATTTTAACAAAGTCTACTAATGAATCACATAAAAGATTCGACGAAGTTGCTTAGCTGTGACGAAGGCTTCGTCGTAACTCCTTTCCCATTTCGTTGCACTTTCGAAGAATGCCACCAATGAATCACATAAAAGGTCCGATGAAGTTGCTTAGCTGCAATGAAGGCTTCATCATAAATACTTTCCCATTTCATCTAAATGGCAATGAACTTTTGGTGTTCTTTCAATGCTTCAGAAGAGCCATTGCAATTGCATTTTGGTTGTAATTCATTGGTGGATACACAAAGTTTTCATCAATATTTCGATGAACATCTAAGTCATTTTATGATGCCGACTATCGACGAATCTATGCCATTATTTTGATGTTTAATTCGTCGTCAAAATTGCAATGAAAAATAGTGACAAAAATATTTTCATCATTTCGTCGCTTTTTCTACAAAGATTTGTTGAACAAACGATGAACGCCCATAAAAAAATGGTGTCAAATTCAGTAGTGTAGAATTAATATGGCTACTTAGGATCCTTAGTGCATATACTACCCATTTCAACTTCACATCTATGGGTTGACAAGTTAAATGCACCTTCATGATGATTGAATTGCTATTTAGTTTAGATGTCCAATCTCTAAATCGTTGTAGGAGGCCAACACATGGGATGGATCTAGACTATGCAGAGTGAGAGGGATGTGACAGTCATAGGTACAAGCCCTGCAGGGTGAGAGGGATGTAGCAGTGCAAGAGAAGTCACAGATGTAGGCATAGATAGACCAACTGAGGATGGCACAAGATGCATGGGATCAAGAGAGGAGGTACTTGGTTGGATTATGAGATAGGTACAAGGTAGAGTGGGACATGGCGAGGGAATAGGCAGCGGAGAGGGATGAGTATATGAGAGATTTCATCTACTATATGGGGGCTTACTTTAGTGAGGTTATAGATCTTGCATGTCATGTACCTCCATATGTCCAAGTAGTACCATAGATGCCATCACTATCACGGTCAAGAGGGACACATACACGAGGGTACAACAGCTACTGAGAGACTCCCTTGCACAAAGGACTAGTTCCCGATTCTCCACAGAGGTCAAATGAGGCTAGCACAGGGTAGTGAGGACAGGAGGGGATAGGATATGATATTTTGACAAGTGCAGGGTGGATGTGCAATACACATGGACAGGGGCCATAGATCCCATATTGTAGATCAGATATAGATCCTTTTATTCATTGATGTGGTCTTGACATTTGATTCAAATCCTTGTATTTGTATTTTATTCGATGATCATGGATGGAAATGACAGATATGTATTATTATTTTATGATGGACTTTATGATGGTCATGATATTTTTATATTTACATGATATGCGATGGACCTTATTGATACTATGTGGTGCTTATGTGATAGATATGTATCTGTGCACATGTGTATGTATGTGATTTATTATGGATTATGATGATGATGATGATTATGATATATGCATGTGTCTATGATTATTTATGTTAATGCCTATGTGTATGAAATGGATGAAATGCACCATGTCTAGCACTGTGTGATGCAGGATGTGATGGATGATTTTTAATTTTATATGCTATGGACATGAGACTAATGATTTGTGATGTAGGTGGCGATGCATGCATGGAGACATAAAATTCATACCTACAATAGATATGTTTAGAAATCCTTGTGATTGATTCAGAATATGTGATCCAAAAATGTCAATCAACTTATATCATATGGACATCTGTGTTGTACACTGTACAATCAACTTGCTTTTTAATTCTTGTGGGAAATTTTTCCAAGCATATTATTATGACTTGATGTATGTTATGAAAATGCAATGTGAAATAATGAATGAAAAATTTGATGTATGCATATGTACTAATGTTATGGATAAATGAAATGGATGTGATATAATGCAATGTATGTAATGAGATGGACTAATATGTTTAGAATAAGAACTCTAAACAATCGAAAAAGATAATGCAATGACGTGATAATGAAATGAACATAAGATGCTTGGAATAAACAATTAAGATTAATCTAAACAACTTAAAATGAACATGATATGATAAATGCACATGAGATGAAATGAAATGCAATGATCCTACCATGCTAGATGAGATGAAATTGATGCCATTTGGGATCAAATTGTACTTTTTGCATTTAATATGACATCAACCAAGATTAATGAATGATTAGATTCACCTATTGCTATGATGGGAATGCTTTTCCTTATAGTTATGTTTCAATCTCATTTGCTTTTCTCATTTTTCACATCATAGACCAGGGATTTGACAACAGAGATGACCTTGGTACTATTGGTGTTATAAAATGTATGCAACCTACATGAGTGCTGGGATTAATATCTGAATTAAATTAGCGCAAGCATGAGTGTAAATAAGGGCTTGCATAGTGATGGAAACTATTAATAGGCCTCCTTTATTTGTGTATCATGCTTTCTTTAGCTTATGGCAAGTACTTTCACTATAATAATTATCAAAATGAGGGATGGTGGGTGTGATACTACACCTGTCAAAACCATAGGAATTGTAAGAAGAAAAGGAGATGGGAGATGAATGTTTGCACACCGAAAATCACTAGTCATGGGTTAGGGATAGGATGGATGGAGGAAATGCAATGCAACAAGATGAAGAATGAAATGCAATCCTAATGTGATTTTTCCAATTTGGAGAATTGATTTTTGCTATAGCATAAGACATGAAATGCTGAGGTATTAGGAACCAAGGCAGGTTAGTGTCTAATGCATGAAACAACACAAAAAACAAGGAGGCTATCCCAACACCTTGAAGTCATAGTAACTTTGTTTGGGACAGGAATTAGGATAACCACAAGCACAAAGGATTCCCTAGTGTAATACAAGACTATAGGGATCTTGGTGGGCACTACACAAGACAACTAAGAAGATATAACAAATAAAAAAGATCAAGATATGCCCCTATGTTTACTAGTCAAAGCGCACCATGATATGATGGATCAAGGAAACCTTGAAAAGGTATGATAGGAAGCTCAAATGATAAGAAAAATTCCAAAAGTATCACAAGAAAACAATCAATTTCAAATTTCCTTTGCTACAAGATCAATAGGTGGATGGGATTGATGTGGTTTGATGTAGGAAGGATGCATCCTATTAAGACTAAAGATGGAAATTAAACTAAGTGATTGACATGACTTAGGATAGTAAAAACTATTTGAACCTCATAATACTAGTGGATCTTGTTTGTTAAGAACTAGCTAGATAGGGACATACTTGACAACATGAAACAAGACACAAGACACAAGACAGACACACCCTAAAGACCTAGGGTCTCTAGGGCTAATCAAAGATTAGCCTTGCCTACATGAAAGTTCAGATCCCTCATAGTTCAATGAAAGACCATGGATAAAAGTGGAAAGAGGACAATGGAGATGATGATGGAGGACAAAGACTAGAAAGACAAATTCCCTTGGTGTGGATCAAATGATTGACCTTTCCTACATGAAAGTGCAAGGGAAATGTAGTTCAAAAAAGACCAGCAATGAAAGATGAAATCAAATAGACAAAATGATGGAAGACTAACATGACAAAATAGAAAAAAATCCCCAAGGGTAGATTCAAATCAGTTTGCAGAATGTACTATTCCAGATACTAAAAACTAATGAAAATATTTCTGGGGGCAGATCTCACCCAAATTAAGGTGTATGTAGTTGAATTCATTATTAATGACATGGTAGGATGAGACCTAATGAGGAGGAACATGATGAAGAACCCTAAGTGAAGTCAAGAGACCGACTAATGACATATAAAGACAACACAAGCTCAAGTTTGGATCAAAAGCTCAGGATTGTGGATAGCTAATGAAGATCATCTAATGCTCAACCAAAACATACCAAGTGGTGGACAAGCAGATGTAGATGAAAGGACTGGATCAATAGGATGTTGGGATAGGATATGGGGATAAGATGGATGGAAACATAAAGTAAATAGGATGCAAGGTAGATAATGATTATTCCTTCTACGAATGGTTCCTGTTGCTAGGTTTTCACCAAACATACTTATCCAAGGCACTAGGAAGGGTGGTTTTCACCATAGGAAAAATTATTTCTATTTACTATTTTTGAATATTTGAATTTCAAATTTTTGAATTTTTTGTATTTTTAACCATTTTGTACCTTTTTTGGTATTTTTCAAGATAGGATAACCCAGCTAACTTAGGTGTAAAACCTCTTTAGGTGCATGATGTTGATAGGCTCCTCTAGGGGCTCCCCTTTAGGTGTAGCAAGCCTATATGACCTAGATCCATATTTGGCTATGACAACATAAGGACCCAACCAATTAGCCTCAAGCTTTCTTTTCTTGTCTTAATATTGTTGAGTACGCTAATTCTCCTTGAGGTCTAGATCTCCAACATTAAACTGGTGAGGATGAAATTTCTTCTTGTAGTTCCTCTTAAGATGATGTTGGTATGCCTGAAGATGATTGTAGGCTTGGATACACGTTTCATCTAGGAGCTCCAATTGACTGAGCCATGCAACTTGAGTGTCTTCTTCACTTATGAGGTTCTTTAGATATATTCAAAGTGATGGAATATCGAATTCGATCGGAAAGATGGCATTGGCACCATAAATAAGGGAGTATGGAGTGGCACCAGTGGGATTGCATATGGAAGTGCGATAAGCCCAAAGGGTTGGATGGAGATGGAGGTGCCATTCTTGACCAGTGTTATTGACCACCTTTTTAAGGATCTTGATAAGTTTTTTGTTGGTTTCCTCCTCTTGACCATTACCTTGTGGGTAATAGGGCATGGACCAACAATGCTAGATTTGATAAGATTCACAAAGGTGTTTCATGAACTAGTTTTTGAATAGCTTTCCATTATCTATGATGATGGTGGAAGGGATTCCATATCTATAGAGAATATGGAAGAGGATGAATTTGGAGATTTGAATACCTATAATTTAAGAGAGTGGAATTGCTTCCATCCACTTGCTAAAGTATTCAATGGTGGTGGTGATGATGAAAGTATGGCTGTCAAAAGATGAAGGGTAGATCTTGTCGATCAAGTCAAAACCCCACTAATAAAAGGGCCATGGTGCTATGATAGGTTGCGAATCCTATACAGGAGCATGTATCAAATCTGCATGCTACTGATAGGGTAGGAATTTCTTCATGAACTCGCAAGAGTCCTGCTCCATTATAGGCCAATAATATACAACTCTAAGAATCCTTTTGACAAAGGCCATGCCATTGGGATGGGCCCCACAGACACCACTATGTACCTCATTTAATGCATTGTAGGCTTTTGATTCATTCAGAAACCTAAGGAGAGTATTTTCATACCCACAAAGATAAAGTGTATCTCCCACAATGGTATAGCGGGATGTACATTGGATGAAAGATTTGCATTGATTTTGTGTAAGGTCAGGAGGTAGGATGTTATCACAGAGATAGGTGTAAATGTCATGATACCAAGGTGATTCAAAACCTACGATGTCGCACATCATCTCACTCTTAGGGATATCATATGCTGGGATTAAAAGTTGTTCAAGAAGGAACTTGCAGTCTATTCAATCTTTAAACATATCAATGAGGGAACCAATTGTAGCCATCACATCAACTGCCTTATTCTAAACTTTGGGGATCTACTCAAACTGGATGAAGGTGAAGTATTTCTTAAATTCATCCACCATGAATTTATAGGGTAACCACTTTTCATCCTTCATCTAAAACTCATCATTGACTTGTTTGATAATCAATTAAGAATCACCAAAGACTTGTAAATGAGTGATGTTCCATTGAATGGTGATCCTAAGACTAGTGATAAGAGCTTCATACTTTGCCATGTTATTGGTGCATGGAAACACTAATCTGAATGACTTTGGATGTAGTAACCTTTTGGGGTAATGAATAAGACACTTGCACCAGCTCCATTATGTGTGTATGACCCATCAAAATAGAGTGTCCATGTATCTACTTCTATGATTGTGAGGACTTCTTCATCAGGAAATTCAGCTACCAAAGGATATGCATCCACCAAAGGAGCATTTTCCAATTGATTTGCTATTACTTGTCCCTTGATTGCCATACGCTCCACATACTCTATGTTGAAATCACTCAATAACATGACCTACTTGGCCATATGAACAATCAAAGAAGTTCTAACCAACAAATTTACTTAAGTGAATCAACTTTTGATATTAACTTCACATGATGACTGAGCATGTAATGGTGAAGCTTTTGTGAACTGAAGACTACAACTAGACAAACCTAACCTTTTCCATTGGAGAATAGTTGATTTCATAGCTCACTAATTTTTGACTGATGTAGTAGACTACACACTCTTTAGAGGACTCATCATGCTAATCTAATAATGCCCCCAGTGCAACTAAAGTAGCTAAGATGTACAATAGAAGTGGTTTACCTGGAATAGGATGCATGAGGATGGGTGGATGAGCCAAGTAATCCTTAATTTTTTTGAAGCCTTGCTAACATTTTGGATCCCACCTAAAAGTGCTATCTTTATGTAGGAGATGGGTGAACGATTAACATTTGTCAACTAGCTAAGCTATGAACCATCTGATGGACTATAACTTCCCTTAACGGCTTCTTAATTGCTTGAGATTATGTGATGGGGGAATTTCCATTATAGCTTTGACCTTTGTTGGATCTACCTCTATACCCATTTTGGAGATGATGAAGCCCAATAGCTTTCATGATGTAACTCTGAATACACATTTCTTTTGATTCAGATGCAACTTGTAGTGCTCTAACTGCTCAAAAATTTTCTTCAGGATCATAGGGTGTTCTTCTCTAGTCTTGGATTTACCTAATAGGTCATCAACATAATCTTCCATTATGATATGAATAAGGTCATGGAAGATAACAGTCATGGCATGCTAATAGGTTGCCCCTGCATTTTTAAGTTTGAAGGGCATGATATTGTAGCAAAAGATTCCTGAAGGGGTAGTGAAGGTTATTTTATGTTTATCTTTTGGCACAATCCTAATTTGATTATAGAAGAGAAATTTTCCATAAGGGATAGCATCTCATGCCGTTCTATGAGGTCAACCAACATATCAATATTTGGCAGGGGGAAGTCATCCTTAGGACAAGCTTTATTGAGATCTCAGAAATATGTACAAATTCTTATGTTTCCATTTGGCTTGGCCACGTACACTATGTTGGAGATCCAGTTGGAATAGTCAATCGGTCTTATGAACCCAACTTATAATAGTTTTTCCAACTCTTTCTTGACAAGCAAAGCCACCTAGGGATGCATCTTTCTCAGTTTTTTTTTATGGGTTTGACATCCAGATGAATGTCCAAATGGTGTACCACTAAAGTAGGATCCAGACCTGGCATGTATGAATAGGTCCACACAAAATTGATGATTCCCTCTTTTAGAAAGTTAACAATGATAGAGTGCTCTTCCTCTAACAAGTATTTGGCTACATTCATGATCTTAGGATCTTCCTCAGTTCCCAAATTTACTTCCTAAGTTTCTTCAATCAAGAGAGAGGACCGTTCAAACAATTGAGTTCCAACAAGGGGAAGATGAACATCCCCATCCTTGAATGCCTCATCGAGGTTTTCACTATCAGATACACCCTTTATTTTGACTTTTGTTGAGTCAAAAAGTGCCTCAGAGAGGTTTTCACTAGATGACTCTTTTTATTTTTTTTCTTCTTACTTTTGTGGTTAGAGTGTTCATCCTCCAACAATCACAAGAGATGTACATAGGTATCCACTAATGGAAAGGTATCAACATGTGGACTAGATCATAGGTCCAAATCAATAATTTTAGAATGGCAAAGGGAAAGGCTAATGGAAAAGACAGATAGGCACTCGAACATGGATGAGAGATCCACGCCATCGTATGAGAGTATGATGGACTCTTCCTCAACTATGTCTTCAAGGAGACCACTATCCACAATAACATTATTGGAGTTACTAGTTGATGGTGCATGACCCTTTTGTTTCATGTCATAACCTAAGCCCAAGTGTTTTGGTCTCATGGGAGTATCAAAAGGCTATCGTCTTCCTTGTTCTTCTTTGTCGAGGCCTCCCCCTTGATAATTATACTTTTAAAATAACTTAGAGGCATGAGGATAAGTCTGTTGGAAATATTCCTTAAGAGGGGGAGAAAGTTTAGGTTCCTCTTGATATATCCATTCACTGATATAATCTTTTG
Source organism: Sequoia sempervirens (assembly GCA_007258455.2). Taxonomy (NCBI): domain Eukaryota; kingdom Viridiplantae; phylum Streptophyta; class Pinopsida; order Cupressales; family Cupressaceae; genus Sequoia; species Sequoia sempervirens. The sequence continues at coordinate 43,342 of VDFB02074720.1, read as the reverse complement.
GTGTATCTTGTCTTGTCCCAAGAGATCAGAAAGTGCTAGACCCCATGTTCTTAGAACTTTGAGTAATTGTCTTATCTTGTTCTTTTGGTGTGGAATGAGAGGGTTGGCCATACGTATGAGGTGAGGGTGGCATGGTTTCCAAATTTAAAGCCGTGCACATTTTGTATTCACTGCAACCTTTGTCTATGATTTGGACCATGGTGAATGTGGAGTCAAATGTGGAAAATGGAATGGGCGATGTGGTGGATAGCATGTTGGAAGATCAATGAGAGGATGATGCCTAAGGTGTCCCCACTTCCACTATTGAACAATAGTCAAAGTGAGGGAAAGAAGCTTCTAGTGCATGAAAATATTCAAATGATTGCGGATCAACATGTATAGTTACGTCCATCCCATTAAATGGGAACTTTAGACACTAATGGTTGGTAGACAAGACAGCTTGCATGGCATTGATCCATGGGTGGCCAAGAAGGAGATTATATGGAAGGTCCAGATCAAGGACATGGAATTTAGTACATTTTACAATAGGGACAATCTAAATTGGAAGACAAATAGTTCCCTCAGAGTCACATTCTACACTTTTATATGCTTTAATGGTGATAACCTGGTTGTTCAAGTCAGCATGGGTGTAGCCTACCTATTTTATGAACTTTAATGTACAAAGATTAAGGGCAGAGCCATTATCTACCTAGACCCTTGTTACTTTATGTCAAGCTATGAAGACCTCAATATGAAGGGGATGGTTATGGTTTGAATCAATGTAAGACATATCATTTTGACTAAAGCATAGCTGATACGTGGCTGAAAAGTGTCTTGCAAAGCTTTAGTGAGGATTTCTTGATGGATAGGAGAATAGTTAAGAAAATACAAGATAGATATTTGAGTCAGAGTCTTTCTAAGATGATCAAGAATATTGTACTAAGAGCTTACAAGAGTTGGTAGTGTTGACATGGATACTCCAAGAATGGTGATGTGGGTGTGACAAGTTATCATAGCACATTGTGGGTCTTTGACTTTAACATGCACCATGGAAACATGAGGCTCTACTTGACTGATGCATATAACTATACCATCATAGTTGTAGGGAACGTTCTTATAGCTAACTTTATTTGTGTTGTTATTATGATTATTGTTATTGCTTGACCTAGGGTTAGCATTAGACATACTAGCACCCTGATTATGTTTCAAAAAAGCATTTTGGTATATCTAGAGTTGAGGATTGGATGATGGGGCCTAGTTGCCATCCACTTGTATATCACTTGATCTATAAGATCTTGGATGTACACTTTTAGTCCTTGAATTTTGTTTTTGGAATTCCCTTTGATCTTGTGAAAGTCACAATACTCATTTTCCTTATACTAGGCAGGCTTTGGTTTAGACTCATCGAAAGGTTTGGTCACAAGGTAAGTGATTAGACAACTCAATTGAAGGAGTCTATTGAATACAACACTTAAGGATTCTCCCAATGGAGTGAAAGTGCATTTATTGTTTCCCTAATTTTGTTGATTAAACTATTGAGGAGGATGAGGTGCCCCCTATGGTATTGATATGACATTAGAAACTAATGGTTTATTAGGGACATATTGTGACCTCTAGGAGGTGTTAGCTACCTAAACATGTTTGGTGTCAGTGACACCATCATTTACGGTGTTCTTGTTTTTGTTCGAGTAGCAGGACTTATCCTCAGATGACTTATCCTTATCAGGATTATAAATTTTGATTTGTCCCTTAGCAATAAGCACTCTCAATGATAGGACCCTTCTCTACAACCTCTGTAAAGGTTGTGACACAGTGGAGATTGAGATTATGTGCCATGTCTACATGAGAGTTTTCCATGAAAATAGTGACCATGTCCTTCTCACTAAGTGGAGATTTCATCTAACTAGCTAAAGCAGACCACCTTTGGAGGTAGCTTGCAAAGGCTTCTCCCTCACAGTGTTTCACTTTCAAAAGATCTAGGGTATCGATATCCTTCTCCAAATTGAAGAAATATGTGACAATTTTTTTAGAAAGATCCACAAAAGAAGAGATGGATCACTTTGTAAGAGCCATAAACCAATCAAGAGCCACCCCCATTAGACTCCTTGGGAATAACCATAGGAGGTAATTGTCATTATGTAGGACTTCTTGGCAATGTGAGTAGAATTATTGGAGGTAGCTCTTTGGTTGTTTAGTTGCTTTATACTTGTCAAACTTTGGTATTTCAAAATGCTTAGGAAACGGAAAAAGTGAGATCAAAGGATCAAACAGATAGGGAAAATTCTCTTCAAACTTGAAAGAATTTTTGGAGGTCCCTTCTTGCAAGTCTTTCAACACAGCTTTGACTTCTTCCCACTCCTTGTTAGTAGGTGTGGAGGGGGGATTAGTTGGATTGGACTGACTGTATGGAGCATATGGCTAGTATGAAGTGGATGATGTCAGAACAGTTTGATCATATGAGGGTAGAGGTTGATATGAAGGGACTTGCTGATATTAGTTGGAGTATGCAGATTGTGGATTAGCATAAGGTGGTTGATAGGATGATGAAGGTTGATAGTATGAAGTTGAAGCACCTTGCTGATATAGCAGAGGTGCTTAGTAGTAGGAGATGGAAGTTCCTTGCTAGTAGGATAGTTGCTACTGGTAGTATGAAGAGGTGGAAGCACCCTATTAGTATGGCGACTGTTGTTGGGTGTAATACGGATTAGACTAATAATTCTAAGCAACATTTGGTTGTTGGGTAGTGTATGGAGGTTGTTGGGGATTGGAGAGCTAATAGTAGGGATTCAATTGTGATTGTTGGGGATTTGTGTAGGACGGTGGTAGTTGGGGTTGTTGAGGATTCTAATAAGAAGGATTGGATGGTGTAGCAAAGGCAGAATATGTACTGGATGGATGGTAAAGGTACTTAGCAAGGGGGTTTTTTTGTGTTTGTGTCAAGATTTGGGTGTGCTGAGGTGGTTGTTGGTAATGTGGTGGTTTTTGATAGAGAGGGTGAGATGGAATTTGATGTTGTTGAGGAGGCATCTAATGAGATGGCATTGAATGGTGCATGGGGATTTGTGTTTGCTAAGGGATCGGTATTGGAATACCTTGTAGAGACTGTGAAGTGTCCTATGTTGCTTGATGTGGAGGTTGTGTTGGAAATACAACATGTTGTGGTGTTTGAGATGGGATGGAGGTATGTTGTGTCACCTGTTGGTGAGGTGGTTGCGATGGAGTGGCCTGTTGTGGGTTAACTTGAGGTTGTTGAAAGGATGGGACATTTCCTTGGGGTGGTTGCAGAGATGTGAAAGGTGGTGGCAGTAAGTTGGATGCAAGTGTAGATCTAGGAGATGGAGATAGTCCAAGAAAAGGATTTTCCCTAATATTCACTAGTGGTTGACCCGGTTTATTAAGTGGAAGAGATGGTCCAGATGGTATGAGAGTTAGGATCTACAAAATGACCATGGTTGGTGGATGTGTAAGATTTTGTGGCATACCATAGGCAAGGGGATGATTAGGATCAAGACCCTGAGGGGTTTTTGGTGCTCCCATAATTGAAATTGGAACCCAAGGGGGGTGTGGCTTGATAAAGTATGACATTTCCAAACCTAGGTTGATACCAATTTTCTACAAGTGGACCCTTGGGGACATATGAATTTCCTAGAATATTATGTGAATTTTGAGGATCCTAAGACATTGAATGGGGTGTGATGTTGACGTATTTTGATAGATCAATTTTAGGTGGTGGTTTAACTCACTTCAAGAGTAAGCTGGCAAGGATTTTATCCACACGCTCATTAAGGAGACAATTTTTCATTTAGGCATTGGTGGGATTACTAAGGTATTCATCAACTATGACCTTAGGTTGATTGACCATGCCCTCATCACTAGGAGGCGAAGTATTATGGGCCTTAGTATTGGATTGCAATGAGCCACCATTATTAGGATCCTAAGGGATGTGAGGATAGGTTCCTTGAGCTTGTTATTCTACCATGAATTTCTTTGCTTGTGATTGAGTGGTAACAGGCATGAAAATGAAAAACTACCAAGTGGACTAAGATGATGCTATGCTCTAGGATGTGCTTAAATGAAGGATCTAGATGAAGACTAAAGGATCAACTAGACAAGATGATGGATTGATTGATTGGATGATTGGATAGAGGATGTGATTGGATTTGATTAGATTGATTGATGGGATGAGATGATTTTCAAGATTGGATGATTGATTGGATAAGATGATGAAACAAATTCTAAACCAAGTTCATAGATCAAACTAGATGACATAAGGTGTTGATGATCAGATTAGAGGAAGGAAAAGATGATTACGACACTAAATCTACCTCAAGATAGAAGCAAATTGATTAAGATGTGGATGATTACTGACCTAGGATGGATGAAAATCCTAAGTAAGTGCCAAGGATAATGATTGGGATTAGGCACCTAAGCCAACCTAGATAAAGACCTTTAAAACATAGTCTAGGGGATTGAGATTGATGGAATGATGATGTATATGCAATCTAGAGATATTATAAGATGCACCTATATGATTTGATTGATGGATTAATGACTTTTGGAAAATGCAGATGGACTAAAATGATGATTACAAATAAATGGATAATGATAAAAAAAATTCAATTGTGGAAAATGAAAAGCTTTTAGTGGTTAGAAGGATTCACTCTCTGCAATTTGTATGGGAAGTGGATACACCTTTGTGTAAGGAAAATCCACCTCTTTAGGTCATGACTTCACCTATTCAGGGACAACAAATTTGCCTCTTTTTTGGGTAAACTCAACTATTCTAGGTGCTCAAATTCACCTATGTCTTAAGGACACACAAGAAATGGGTGAACTTGGGATGTAATTTCACCTATCTCTAGAGGACACACAAGAAATAGGTGAACTCAAGATGCAATTTCTCCTATCTCTAGAGGACACACAAGAAACAATCAAAATCAGGAAGCAAATTCACCTACTTATGATTAGGATCACTTAAACTCGGATAGAATCTCCTCTAAGTAAAGTAGGATCACCTAAAACCTCAAAAGATCATAGGTGAATGGGTGGACTAGATTTGCAAGATCACCTAATGAGGATGAATAATTCACCTATTTATTGAACTATATAGATGGGGAACAAACTCAATTAAAAATGGGATTGCCTATCATACAAATGAATTCACCAAAGGTTTGGATAGTATGGACGAGGGTGACATAGGCAGGAACAAATTCTCCCCTATGAAAAATAGGTTCACCTATCTAAATAGATGAATGAATGGGAAGACTTAGATGGAATGTGGGAATCACCCTTGTGGACAATAGGTTCACCCAAGGATGAGACAAATTTTCCTATGCTAAGGAAACTGGTGGATTCGACAGATGACAATTGACGCAAACTCACCTAAAGGCTGGGTAGACTTTCCTATTCTAGGGAACAAGTAGACACGAATTCATCTGTGAAGGGGCCCATAGGAAAATTCATCTCTAAAAAAGATGAACACGCCTAAAGAGATGACCTATACTAGACTTAGACACGAAATTGCCCTTTTTCAGGGAAAAATCGCCTGTCCATAGTGCAAATTCACCTTTGTGAGAAGAAAATTTTCCTTTGAGGGCCAGGGCTGACTATGGAAAAGGATAGAAAAGATGAAAAACAATAGACAAAAAGGTTGGACTAACTCAACTAAAAATAAAAGCACTGGTATCACACAATGAAGACACACTAGACAACACAATCCTAAAAATTAGTATTGAGAATTTACAAACTTGATGTAGGCCCACCACCTTGATGGACAACCAAAGGTTAATACTTTGTGATACCATGGTGGTTCTCTCGATCACCCTTTCTCATGAATGCAAATAGCCAGTGTTCCAATGGAATAGGGTCATCAACAGACACCATGGGCTCACCTTCGCACTCTCTCTCGAGGACTATCATAGTCCACCATGAGGATTTCCATCTCAACCCAAGGGAGTACATGGTGAGTAACTTTGGGGTATGGTGTGCATCCCTTACACTACACCAAGCCATGACTAAAGCATGGGTCTTAATCTAGGCTATACAAGGAAATCTTGTGCATCCTCACTATATGCTAGGTATGTGAGGCACAACTATGAACACCAGCCAGTCACAAGCATTGATCGAAGTCCCAGGGTGATCCCATAATAGTGGTTTACAATTTTTGGCCAAACTGGACACTGAAATTATTATTTTTAACTAAATCTTCACATTCGGGCACCTATAGCGGCTAAACTGTGAGGAATTTGAAGATGGTGCAAACTAGAGTCTCATCAAATTTTGTCTGTAGATTCTAAAAATATTTTTTCAAAAATTTTGGAATCAAATTGCACTTCTTTTTCCATCTCCCACCAAAATTGATTTTTTTTAGAAAACAACATTTAAAAAAGTGACGCACATGTATAACGCATAACTTTTTTCCATGAAGGATAAAATTCTAATTCTTTCAAATTTAGATTTGTAACTCGATATCTAGTGCTTCCACTTGGTTAGATTTTTTTATTGAATATTTTTCTTTAATCAACTTTCAAAGTCAAATGAATTACAATTGACATAGCGACCATATAACATAACTTTTTTGTATATGTCAAAATTTATTTAATTTTTTTGTTGGATCAAGGACTTCAATATCTGGTGCACTCATATTTTTCTTTTTTTTTGATAATATTCTATTTTTCCACATGTGAAGAACAAAGAAATTCATTTTCAATGAAAACCTATGTTTAATAAAACTTAAAAATAAATACATAACAAAACCAAAACATATTAAAATTATATTCATTGGATAGCTTGTTCTAAGGAATACCATAATCATTTGAAATAAATTTTAAATGAATTCATTTGATCCCCAAAAGCTAAATCAAAAGTTATTTTTTATCAGCATTTTGATAGGTGTAAAGGAGACGCATTTATCGGTATGGTTTAAAACTAGCGAGGTTCTATCCAAGGGGGTTTGATCTAAGGTGATTTGATCAAACCATCTTCAATTGGAATCCTTAAAATGGAACTTTTTAAGGCTTAAATCATTATATTTTCTAAAAATATGTGATTTCAGCTAAAATTCGTTCCTCTCAGGAATTGTAAACCACTATTATGACAGCACTCCTCAGTGAGGTACTAGAAACTTAGACCAACCTTGCCTGTCTTTTCTAGGTATCACCCTAGATTCAACCCTTTTCTAAACATGATGTGATTGGATTTAGGTACAACTGTAGCTCTCCACACTTTATATACCTCGTTCGATAATATGTGGTTGGTATCATCCCCCAAGTGATGAAATTTGAGGTAGGTCTTACTAAGGGAAGAAGATACTAGATGTTTCGGCTGGTCCCCAGGCTCACACATAGTGCAAGGGGAGAGCTTAGATGCACTAGCACCTCCTAGGTAGATTAGATTGGACTAGAGTAAACTGTGATTTCTCATCACCCAAGATCACCTAAAGGTGCAAGGGGATTGGATACATCAACAGTTTACTTCCAAGCACAAAACATAAAGTATATTGACCCTTTAATTAATCTATGTGTTCCTAGATTAGTGAAAAAAACAATAGATAGAACTAACTAATATCTTCTATCGATCATCCTATAGAAAATGCATTAGTAATTTTCAACATCGGTCTTGGACAAACAAGAGACAATCACTACACAAATCATTAGTAAAAAGGAACACTCACAAACAAACGAGTTAGCGGATCAATACTTGAAATTGAAAGCAAATCAAAGCTAAAAATTGAGAAATTAAGTTTCAAGATTACCTTGAATTCGCCATTGTGTGAGAAAATTCTCCTATTTTTTCTGATCAAAATTGCCCATCTAGGAAGATGGGTGAATTCGAAGTTGCCATTTCTGGAAGATGGGTGAATTTTCTTTTTCCTTTGTAACTTGATCGCTCTCACCTATTTCCCAAAGACTACTGTAAGTTCGCCTCTGCTACAAGCAACTTTTCCCTTAATTTAAGATTCACCCCTTTTCACAAAAGGGAAAATTCACTTTCACCTTTGTTGACTGCAGATTTTCCTATGTAACATGCAAATTCACCCACCAGGGAAGATTTTCCCCTGCGTATAAAAATCTGAACTTGCAAAACATGAAACAATAACAAATGTGAAAGTATAGACCCATGACGTGGGTCCCATCAGGAATTCCAGAAATGTGTGCAGGTGAATTCCTAGTCTAAAAATGCAAAACAACAGAATGCAAAAAGGGAAAGAAAAAACAACACCTCAACGAATAGCCTAGTTGAGCTTGAACAAAACAAAAGATAAAAAGAAGTGTGTTACCTTTTCCAAGTGAGTTAGTTGGCCTTGTTGATTTTGTTCAAATATGTGCTCCTTTGGATGGAAAATATCATGCAACCTAGCTCTAAATGATTATGGGATGATGGGGGATGCAATGATGCAAATAGGTATTTCAATGGATGCACAAGGTGGATGTAAATGAAGCTGCAACAATGGAGGTTCTTGGCTTGGATGAATGCTTGAGAGTTAGAATGAAAATGTGTGTTGTGTTAAATGATGCAAAATGAGGGAAAAATTCTCTAATTTTAGTGGATATGCCTCTAGAAACTGAAGGGCCCAAAGGAGGCCACCATGGATAAGATCAAGGGCTAGGGTGAGTTGAGAACTCAAAAGCCCTCACATCTTTCTATGTGGAAGATGAGGTGTCAAAAGGGAGGTGAGGTGGAGGTACCTTATGGTACCTAGGGATTGGGACAAGATCTCCTCATAAAGGAGGTCCTTGTCTCTATGTGGATGATGGGATGTATGAGGAATTTAAAATTCCTCAAATATCCACATGGGGAAGAGGGGAGGAATTAAAAATTACTTAAAAGACTTAGAGAGAATAAATATGAATTTTAAATTTACATGGGGAATGAGTTTCCTTCTCCAAAAGGATAAAGCAATTAATGAAGGTTGACTTGGGGGTATACCATAAATGGCATAAGGATTAGGTTGACCTAATCAAGTAATTAAGGTTGTGCAAACAAGGGATTAGACAAATTAATGAAGGATTAAAGGCAAGTGGGGAATTATGGAGGATGTGACTCTAATCATGATGAGGGGTGTGCACATCCTAATAGTAGATTAATTAAATTAATGTAAATTAAAGAGGAATTGTGGAGGATGGGACAAGGAGAGAGAAAATGATGAATTTAAAAATTGATTTAAATTCATAAAGCCAAATGACTAAATTAAATAAATTGGAATATTTATTTAATTTAGAGAGGAAAGGAGGTAAGGGATAAAGTATTTAATTATTTAATTAAATACATTAGGGACATTAGAAGAAGGGGAATAATAATTAAATAAACTATTTAATTAATGTAGATGAGGGATGTACGATAGAGGAATAAAAGGGGATGAATTTGACCATATGGGAGGTGGTCAAATTTAGATGCCTACAATCTGAAATTGATTGATACAAATTGTGAAGAATCATTGAATTTTTGCAAAGATGATGAAGCCCTGAAGAGAATGATAGGAGTTTATGACAAACCTTTCACTAATAAGACACAAGTTACATGTGTTACGCCTAGTACCAAGCAAAAATATGGTGAAGAAGAAAGTAGTGGAGTTGAAATGAGAAAAGAAGAATACAACCCTGAATTTCCAAAAAAAAAATTACTTCCTTTAGGAGACACAATGCACATACAGATGGACATTAACAGTGAAGACAAAGTGATTGAGATAGGAAAGTTCCTTGATGGTGATGAACAAGAAGACCATGCAACTTTACTTCATGAATTTCCCAAAATTTTCACTTGGAGTTATTTAGACACGCCGAGAATTGACCCTAAGATTGTAACACATAATATAGTCCTCGCTAAAAATGATAATCCTATTAGACAAAAGATTTAGAAAATGAACCCTACGATAGCTTTACTAGTTAAGGCCGAAATTGAGAAGCTCCTTGAAGCTAGTTTTATCATACGTATAGATTATTCTCCTTGGATCTCAAACATTTTCATAGTTGCCAAACAAGATAATCATATTAGGATGTGTGTGAACTTTCATGATTTGAATAAAGCATCTTTAAAAGATGAATTTCCCCTTTCTAATATCGATATGATAGTGGACTCGACTGCAAGACATGCTTTGTTGTAATTCATGGATGGATTTTTTGGGTACAATCAAATATTTATCAACCCTCAAGATCAATATAAGACAAAATTTACAACATATTGGGGAACATTTTGTTGGGTAATGATGCCGAGTATGAAGCATTACTCACTAGGTTGCATGCCACTTTAATCATGGGTGCAAGAGACATTAAGATATTTGGTGATTCACAATTAGTCATTAAACAAATAAATGAAACATATCAAGAAAAGAATGCAAAATTATCAAAATACAAGGATCTTATAATGACTCTATTAGAGAAGTTTGAATCATTTACCATTGACAACATCCCTCGAAAAGATAATTGACATGTGGATGCAATGGCTAGTGCAACTTCCCTTATATCTCCTTAAGATCCTTCGAAAGACTTCACCTTCATTGTGCACACAGTTATGAAATCATCAATCAAAGAAAAAATAGACGAAGTATTAGCAACAACCATAAAAGACTCGATTGAATGGTATGATACGATATTTAACTACTTGAAAGATGGTACCTTTCCTGAGCCAACAAAAAAGAACATCTGAGCTTTCCTACGAAGACTTGCATCTAAGTATATAATTCTCATTGATGTGTTATACCAAATATCATTTGATGGTCTCTTACTTAGATGCCTTATTATATATAAAATTCCCACAACACTTGAACAAGCTCATGCAAGTAATTGTGGTGGTTATTTTGGAGGAAAAAAATTAGTTTAAAAAATTATCCACATAAGATACTATTGGAGACATATGGAACAAGATTTCTTTGCATATGTAAAAAAATGTCACAAATTTCAAGAACATAGAAATTTGATTCATTGTATTGCCTCTGAAATTCAAGCTCAAGTCCCTATTTGGCTCTTTGCAATTTGGGGTTTGTACATCATTAGAAAAACATCACCACCTTCCTCCATTGGACTTACATTCATAATCACTGCAACATATTACTTCACAAAGTGGGTAGAAGTGATTCCCCTTCATTCAACAACTGTTGATGTGATATGTCATTTCATATTGGAACACATTAGAGCTTGCTTTGGACTTCCTTCAATGTTAGTTTTCGATAATGGTACACAATTTAAGAATAATGACGTGAAGAATTTCTTAGAGATGTTTAATATGTAACATCTCTTTTCAACACCCTACTATCCACAATATAATGGTCAAGTTGAATCAACTAACAAAACCCTTGAACAAATCTTAAAGAAAATTTTTAACAAACATAATAAGGATTGGTACACGTAGTTAACATATGTACTATGGGAATATTGCATGAATGTGAGAGTACCCATAGGGACTACACCTTATAACCTTGTCTATGGTATCAAGGCAATAATACCCTTGGAGTTAGAGATTCCTACATTAAGAATCACTTGTCAAGGAATTATTGATGACACAAATTACAAGGAACAATGGTTGCATTAGATTGAAATGCTCAATGAACAATGCATCAGTGCTCTTAAGTGCCTTGAAGCTTATTATAAGAGAAAACACGATAGCTGCAATGAGAATATCACTCCTCTTGTATTCAATAAAGGCGATTTTGTGTTATGTGTGAATCAACATAATATCAATGCCAACCCGAGTGATAAAGAAAATTTCAACCTTAATTGGCTAGGACCTTATATAATTAATTCCAACTATGGGTTTGGTGCATACACGTTAATAGAATTGGATGGAGCACCTCTTAAAGAGCCTTTAAGTCTCATGCATCTGCGTTGGTACTATGTTTAATGATCTTGAATAGTGTGAATGATAAAGCAATGTTGTTAGAGTTAGTAGATGATAGTCTATATGCTCTCGCATTGCTTTGTTCTTGGCAAACACTTATTTTTGTGTCGTGAATACTAAAGTGATTAGTTAATTCATTTTAAATGATTACTTTAGGTTTCATGCTATTCAATTCCATCCTATGTGTTATGTTAAATTAGATCCTTATATGCATTTAATGATCTTTACTTAGACCATAGGTGCATTTAATTTAGCATAACATACTTATTCACAATGTTACATCTAAAAGAAACTAGATTAAGTTTTAATTAGATCACATAAAACATGTTAAATCATGGAGACATTTTATTAAATAGTCTTACCAAGATTATTTAATCAATCACATTGCTATCTAACATTAAGCACATAAACACAAGTAATAAAACATCAAATCCTCATATATATATAATTTTTTTGTACATGTCATCAATATATACAATGCTAATGAGGTTTGTGACTACTAGATCCCTCGAGATCTGGTGCTCGCATCTATCTAGTGGTGGTCTATTGGGAGATAGTGGTATGCAATCATGATCGCAACTTTCCGAGTGTACTAAGAGAACATTGTAAACCTCACACGTATCCAAGGGCCTCCTAACACTCTCCTGCTATTTGATCTCTCTCCACCTATAGTGTTGCTACCTCTGACTATAGTCTCACAAACTTTGCTAGTGTTTGAGATGACTTTGCATCTTGGGCAGCATTGGCTCGATGGACGCGCCTTCTAAGACTCTCATACATTGCCCTCAATCTAACATACGACCTGAAAAACTCTAGATCCCACTCCATGATGGGTGGGGGCACATATTTTATATCAATGGACTCCTCTTCAATTGGTGGATGCACTATCTCTATAGTCACCTGACAATAGAGATCATGAAGATCTCTCAAAGCTCTTGAAAGATAGAAACCATAAATATAATTAGTACACATCATGATATATATATATATGTATACATAAAATTAAAGAATAAAACATTAGCATAAGCATAAAGCATGACTGTAAATAAAATATGATCACCTAGCTCTTTCGCAGGCTATGTGAAGCCGACCTTATTGTGTGCAAGGGGCATGGAGGATGTGCTAGCCTTTCTATGACTATGGGTGCTAGTGTCTACTGCAATTGTTGATCGTGATCTAGTAATAAAAATGGGAGATAGGTCCCCACACTTGTGGCCCACTAGATCCTCATCTGCTACCTTGCCACCCTCACTGATCCGCTACTCCTCCTCATCCTCCTTCTCATCCTCCTCATCCCCTTCATGGCCATCATAGTCTAGACTTTTAGCCTCATCATACTCCTCATCTATCACATTTGTAAATATGTCTATAGCCCTGTAGCATGTCTCCTCAACCATATCCTCCCCCTTGTCTCCCTCATCTAGGAGTGGACTTGCATCACCTATCAGCTCATCCATTGGGAAATTTGAGTCAATTGTAATACTGTCCACCACTCCTCATAGGCATCTATGGTACCGACATCATTAGCATCATAGATTAGAGAAATATCATGATTTGAATACTCAGAGTCACTATAGAAAACATCCTCGACAATGAAACATCTAGAATTGTTGGGTCTCTGGGCACTCCGTACTGATCTCCTGAAAAAGGGTCATGCCCTCGATGCAATTTGAGCCTGTCCAAACTGTTCCATGATGTGATCATAGTAGAAAGGTCATACTATGTAATCATGTCTTCCTATCAAGAACCTATCCATCTACAATCTCCTCATCTTCCAAGTCTCATCCATCCACTATAGCACAAGTTGGTAAGGTATCCATAAGATCTCATCCTCGTCTAGTCACTTGAACTAGACTCTCTAAAAATGCAAGTCATCTTACTGCTAAAAATACCATAATGGATAGCTAAAGGCTTGAGGATACCCTAGGGTTATCGTACATGGAAATCTAGTCAGTATGGTACATGTGATATGCTCTAGGCACCACACCTACAGCAATGTATACTGTACCATGCTATCGACCTCCCAAAATGAAAACCATCCAAGATCATAATACATATGCACTAGGATATTGCGCCCCCAAGCGTAGACAATCCTATGCTTTTCCATCCCTTAAATCATGTGTACTATTCCTCCCTCTAATTTTTATCCTTAGCCATCAGGGATGAGTACTAGTGCTACTGTGAACATCATAATTTGTGCAACTAGTCAGGCCCATAAGTATAGCAGCATCATTAGATCAATCCAAGGCCTCACCATCCCATCATGCGTTGGACCTCCAAGGAAGTACTATATGCCATATTTCATCTCCTAGAATGGCCTCTCCACTAGGAAACATACTCTCTCACCTCAAATCAGAACTTGGAGTATGTGATGTATGTCCTCTAGCATAATGGTCATCTTGTCGGTACGAAGATGAAATGTGTGTATCTACATTCCATTGCTTTGCTAGTGCCATCAACATAGGATCATGGTACCTCATGGGGGGCATGAGGTATGCCTAGTATAATTTCATAGTCTATAGGATCTTAGTCTTCTCTATTCAAAGAGAGAGGGTCTAGGTCTCAGAGACGGTTGATCTATCTACCACCCAAACGTTGTTGTGAACAAGTAGGAATCTTACAAAAAAAAATATATATGTCCTATAAGCATTCTAAACTCTTAAATATTTACATCAATAATAATAATAAATTGTACTAAATTTGTTCTAGTGTACTCTCCTAAACTTCCTAAACACTTTAGACCCCTTTTGGGACACTTCGCTAAGAAACATGATATGTTGCGAAAAAGTGGGAAACTTTGTTAACAAAAGGGACACTTTGCAAAAAAAAGGGGACACTTTATGAAAAAAAGGGATGCTTTGTGAGCTTTTTTTCCAAGGCCCTAAATTAACCTAGAAATGAGTATAAATCATATGATTAATTCATAAGCACAAAGCTAAGACAAAAAAATCAACTCACCTGATGATAGTGCTTGTTGTGGGCCACTTGATCTCGAAACACATCCAATCTCACAGGCTTGTAGTCTCATCGGCTCAACATCTTCACTCACTCTTCAATCACTTTCAAACTACAAGAAGGTAAATGAAAAAATAGTTAGAATTTACTTCACTTTTTACTCTTATATAAGATAAAATTATAGTTTTTACTATACTAAGGTTAAAAAGTACATTTTATTTAAATCAACTTAATAGGTGTTAGGGACCTCCATTTTATATGTCATTTGTTGCATTGGATTCATGATTCCACTCCCATACTCATCAAATGTCTATAATCATGTGGTATGGTACTTGGAAATAACCTATGATAAGATTGGCCTTATTTTATGTGGCTAGATTGCTACCTTGATTCCACCTCCATAAAGCAAGTGCAATCAAGGGGGGCATACATCTACCCTCGATTTGGATTTCTATGAGAAGTTAGATAAGAGAATTTTTGGACAACTAATGAATTTATGTTGCAAGATGCGGTTCCTAACGTTGTGGTTTTGTAGATAGCTACACTGGGGGCTTCATTCTCCCATGTTGTGAATGGACCTATATGAGTATCCTTTTATGAAATAAAATGTACTGTTTAGAGTCGTTTAGCTTGCGTATGTACATAGAGTCATATGGGCGCTATAGTGGGGGCTAAATGTGGTAACTGAAATTGTACTCCCTTCTTGGAGATAGTATAATTTCTTGCCTAATTTGGACTTATTTTGGTACACTTGCATTAATTTACCTTTTAAATCATCATTTATAGGCCCCTTAGACCCATTATTTTGGATCCTGAGGCTTATTTTAGCTAAAAACCCAACAAAATCATTTAAAACATCAAAAATCCTAAAAACCCACCTCAAAAAGTTAGGGTGGGACTCATTCACCTCCTTCAGCAAATGAGTCCCCCTAAGTGGGGCCCATTCGCCACCTTAGGCGAATGAGTCCTATATGGGGTCTTTTTAAGTTTTGAGTGGGAAAATCACCTTTTGAATTCAAATTTTTGGCTAAGGTCAGCCTTTGAGATCAAAATAATGGTAAATTAGTTGTTAATGCCTATATAAGCAAGTTTCTAAGTCATTTTTATCATCTAATGGAATCCAATCAAGCATTTTCAAGAGAAAATTCAAGAGAGAATTATCATGAATCTTCAAACATTCATTCACAAGAACATTCAAGTTTCAAAAGTAAGCAAGTTTGAAGTCTTCGAGCAACATTAAAGTGTTTTTGTAGGTCTTCAAGCTCACTTTCATTCAATATATAACATTGCCAAGGGTTGATCATGGTTGTCTATGGTGAATAATGATGGATTCTAAGTTGGGTAGATGCAACTAGCCATCAAGCCAAGCCTAGAGACTTGTTTCCTAAGTGATACCATATATTATCACTCTAAATTCAGCCTAAGGAAGGTACAAGCATCATTGGGGATCATTTGGGTGATTAGAGATCTCTCAAAGTGAGTCATCTATCGTATTTCCATTCATGCATCATATTCTTACACATTAGAATAGGGTTGCATCATGTTTCAGATTTCCTACTCTTAGACACACTTAAGGCTAGGGTTTACAATCCTATTTATATGCATATTTCATTATTTTCATCAAGGTTTAATTAACAAACTAAGGGTTTGACCCAGGAAAATCCCTCATAAGAAAATGAACTCTATATTATGTTTTGTAGGTCTTTTCATAGATTTAGATATGGAACTTAATTTGGAAGGAAAGAGCAAGTGTTGAAGTGCAGATCAGAACTTTAAGTTCTTGAAAATGTCGAACGAGATTGATTCACTAAGAGTGGTGAATGAGTCCCACTGTAGGTGTTTTCTAGAACTGTTTGCAGATTTAGATACCCTTTTTCCTAAAATAGATCCTTGTGTAGAAATTCAAATCTAGGACTGATTCACCCAGGTTGGAAAATGAGTCCCAATAGGTCAAAAAGTTAAAAATTTTAGCATTTCTAAGTTCATCCAAGTTTGCTTCAAATTTCCAAGTGCACACCATTCATCCTATAGCTTTATGTTCTATTTTATTTGCATTTATAGGTCATTTTGTAGGTCATTGCATTGAATTAGGGTTTAGTGTTACATCTTGCATTTCATTTATCTTTCCAAGTTCCTACTTGGTGGTGAACCCCTTATTAGTTTGCATTAAACCCCTAGGGAATCCCTATTGCAAGATATATTTCTCCTTTGCATTGAGATCTCAAGGGATTCCTTGAATGTTAGAGAAAAGTGGTGTTCTATGTCCTAAACCATAAAGCATCCATTTTTCAACTAAATAATAATTAACAAAAAATAATAGATGGAATATTGATCTCTATCTTATTTTTTATTGATATATTACATTCAAATAGTTCTAAAATATAAATAATTACAACGATAAATTCATACCCAAAACAATGATAAATTGGATCAATATAATATGATTGGAGTCTATATCCCATAAATCTCAAATTTAACCCTTATGAGATTTTCCTCTAAAATCAAAAGAATTTTAGTCCTAAGATTTCTTTTCTTGAATATAAGTGATCAAAATGGATTTTAAAAGGAATTGATTAAGTGTAGAGGATGATCATGGATGAAAACATTCCCTCTTTTATATCCTCCACAAATAAAAAGGTTACCCACCATGCACACTTATAAATTTGATTTTAAATAGTGATCCTGGACAAGAGAGATTTCACTTTTAAAATAATGACAAAAAATAAACTACTAGAAATAATACAACACTTTTTGGGAAGTTAGGAGGGAAATGGAAATATAAGTAGAATTATCAAGGATCTCAGGCTATTCATACCACAAGAGTAAACTAAAGGATGAGGTATTGGGGGTTGAACAATGGGCATGATAGTATGGAGAAGTCTAAAAATATAATAGTTCTAAGTGAAGAGTAGCATTGGAAGATAAGGAATACTTAAGGAAAAGCACACAATAGATGAAAATAAACATGACACAATTACAAGCCTAATACATATAGAATTAGATTGATTGGAGATACTAAATGACACATTCAAATCCCTCCTTCATGAAATGGAATTTTTTATCATATTATCTCCCCACTACTCTCCAAGCAATCCTCATCATTGAAATTGAGGGTTAACCTCAACCCTTGATCTTAAACCCTAAAAATATACAAATATATTATTATAGAGGCTATCTCAATCTAATGAACTCTTATGCTAATATTATGTTGTCATTTTTTATTGTTAACCACATATATTATATTCATATCACTTAATCTTTCAAAACATATCAAGGACTTTGTGTGTGACTCTTCTTCATCAAGCTCAATCTAAGGTGGTGGAAGACAATAAGCTGTAATAAGCTTCCCATTTGTGTTTATTTCTTATTTTATAGGTATGTGCAGGATCATCAAGGAAAAAATAGGCCCTTAAGTGGCAAAAAATTTAGAAAAATCAAAGTTAGGAAACTTGACATAAAAATTTGAATAAGTTATCTATATTATTTCAAAAATATGTAAAAATAGAATTTGTAGCAAATTGAATGTAGTTTCTAAACTACTAGGCATATTTAAAACATAATAAATCTATTTGGTGAAAATTTGAAATTTCAATGTAGTAGTACTTAAATTTCAAGGAAAAAATAAGTAGGTGTTTGTCTAACCACCCTAACCATAATAAAATGATAAAATATTTTATAAGATTTTAGATACAAGTAGAGTACTCATGTCCCGATGTGATGCATATTTTTTTGTAATTTTTTTCCAAGTAAATAATTAATTATGAAATTTTTATTACAAATTTTAAAAATATATATCGAACTGCATCTTAACTTGGTCAACCATGAGTTCATTTTTTCTTTTTAATCCTATAGTATGCAAAGCATAGAACGTGACACATGTTTTGAATTCAAAATGTGATACTGTTTGAAAGCTATAAATGCTTTTCAATCAACCTATCAATCAGAACTTTAGTCGTAATTCAAATATAAAATGAATAATAATTATTTATTAAATTCAAATTAAAGCATATCTATATTTGGAAAGTTGAGAATCTCCTTTAAAAACCCTTTTTGTTTCATCAATTTTGGGTAAAAAGAAAGTCGTCAGCCATATATTCTACACATACCCATCATATCACCACTTTTTGGCCCATCATGATCTTGCAGATACCCTTAATCTTTATTTTTCTCTCATCCACAAAAACTATTGATGATCCTATTCTAATCACTGTCTTATATCTGGGTATGTGCAGGATCATGATGGGCCAAAAAGTGGCAATATGATGGGTATGTGGCTGACAACTTTTTTTTACCCAAAATTAATGAAACCAAAAGAGTTTTTAAAGGAGATTCTCAGCTTTCCACCAATATAAATTATGCTTTACTTTGAATTTAATAAGTAATTATTAATCATTTTCTATTCAAATTACGATTAAAGTCTTGATTGATAGACTGATTGAAATTTTTTTATAGCTTTCAAACGATATCACACTTTTTGAATCCAAAACATGTGTCACATTTTATGCTTTGCATAATATAGGATTAAAAAAGAAAAATTGAATTTCATGAAATTTTGACCAAGTTAAAGTGGTCAGACATACGATTTTTTTATATTTTTAAAAATTTGTAATAAAAAATTCATAATTAATTATTTACTTGGAAAAAAATTACAAAACAATATGCATCACATTGATACATGAGTCCTCTACTTATATCTAAAATATTATAAAAAAATATTATCATTTTATTGTTGTTAGGGTGGTTAGGTAGACACCTACTTATTTTTTCCCTGAAATTTAAGTACTATTGCATTGAAATTTCAAAATTTTATCAAATAGATTTAAGAAAAAAAAAACAAACTTAGTAGTTTAGAAACTATATTTAATTTGCTATAGATTTTATTACTACATATTTTTGAAATAATATAGATAAATTATTCAAATTTTTATGTCATGTTGCCTAACTTTGAGTTTTTTGCCACTTAAGGGCCTGTTTTTTCCATGATCCTACACATACCCATCTAGATGACATGTTTATTAGTAATAACAAGGCAATAATAAAGGAGCTGAAAAATCAAAGTTCTAACACATTTGATATGAAGGATTTCAAGGATTTTAAACACATTCTTGGGAAAGATATTAATAGAGATTGGGTACATATGAATATTTGATTAAGTAAAAAAAACTATGTTTTTACCATATGAGCATGAAGCAGTGAACATTAGGGATTGGAATGTTGAGAGAGAATGGGAAAGGAGGTGCAAGCTTCAAATATTCAAGGGAGGAGGAAGATGGAGAAGGGGATTCAGAGGATGTAGATGAGGGCCTGGTTGGTATAGTTATGGTTGCTCTATTTATAGTTGTTCTTTTTATTGGAGCTACTAGAACATTTTTGAGCTTTCTTATGGAAAGCCATGTGGTGCGGTTACAGATGTGTTGCTTCTGTAGGTTCTTTGTTGTTGGCTCGCTTATGAGGATATAGTTGGGGTGCATTCAATTGGCATTGGGGTTGCTGATTGGGAGGCTATAACATTTTTTTGGTGTTATTGGAGCTATGGGTATGTGCAGGATCATCATGGAAAAAATAGGCCCTTAAGTGGCAAAAAAATCAGAAAAATCAGAGTAAGGCAACTTGACATAAAAATTTGAATAAGTTATCTATATTATTTCAAAAATATGTAAGAATATAATCTATAGAAAATTGAATTTAGTTTCTAAACTACTAGGTTTGTTTTGAAAAAAAGAAATATATTTGGTGAAAATTTGAAATTTCAATGCAGTAGTACTTAAATTTCAGGGAAAAAATAAGAAGTAGGTGTCTGTCTAACCACCCTAACCACAATAAAATGATAATTTTTTTTATAAGATTTTAGATATAAGTAGAGGACTCATGTCCCGATGTGGTGCATGTTTTTTTGTAATTTTTCTCCAAGTAAATAATTAATTATGAATTTTTTATTACAACTTTTAAAAAATATAAAAAACTCGTATGTCTGACCACCTTAACTTGGTCAAAGCTTCATGATTTTTTTTTATTTTTTTTTTAATCCTATAGTATGTGAATCATAGAATGTGATGCATGTTTTGGATTCAAAAAATATGATATTGTTTGAAAGCTATAGATTTTTTTCAATCAATCTATCAATTAGTACTTTAGTCAAAATTTGAATAGAAAATGAATAATAATTACTTATTAAATTCAAAGTAAAGCATAATTTATATTGGTCGAAAGCTGAGAATCTCCTTTAGAAACCCTTTTCATTTCATCAAATTTGGGTAAAAATAAAATTGTCAGCCACATACCCATCACATTGCCACTTTTTGGCCCACCATGATCTTGCACATACCCCTATCTATAGATGGAAATGAGGGGGTTCTTTCCCTAGTTGTGGTCCTATTTGCTTGTAGGTTTTTTGGGGAAACTCATGAGGTATTTGGTGTTTCTACATTGGTTGTTGCTTCTTTTCTAATTTTGTTGGTTGTTGATGCTTGGTGGAAAGTGGAAGCTGTGTTGTTTATTATATTTGACTGCTTGATATTTTTTTCCATAAACCTTATTTTAGTGCTACTTGTTTTGTGTGAGAGTTTTGTTTTCACATAAAATTGCACCCTACTAAACAAAATTTTAGTGTTCTAATGACAAAATGGAAACAACCCCAAGGTGTGGGACATTGCAAAAATGAGGTTGAGTCTCCAAAAAAGGTCAACTTCTTCTTCTAAACTAAGTGCAAATGTGTCAGTCTAACCCAACACATGAAAATCCTATTACTATTCTATTCTAAAAGATCAAAGAGAAAATAGTTAGAAGGAGACATGAAATGTAAAAGAAGGTGATGCACCAAGATATATTTTTTTTCTTCCTACTTCAAAACATCATAATATATCAATGAAACAGCTAAAACACTTGATCATACATGAAGATATATTTTACTCAAACATGTGAGAGATTATAGTGATAATAGTTGAATTTTGTTAACATAAAGCTTAGAAGCAATATTTACAATGAAAAAATAAGAATACGTAGTGTATGCAATAGAAAATCCCTAGAGAATATAGAGGAAAAACCCTTCAAAAAGATACAAACTTTTCCTTTATAGTTCAGGAATAACTAAGGATTGAATTCAAATCCCTAACCCTAACCTAACTAGGGTTTGTAGGAAGATGAATTATTATTACATTTTTAAAATTATTCAAATTTCTCCCATAATAGAGCAACCACCAAAACATAAAGGCTTTGAAATATCGAGCACATCTCAAGATGATGACTCTCATGAATGCAAGGATGGGCGCCTGTGAATTTTACAATAAAAAACCTGGATAGACATGCCTTGATAGAATAACTCAACCTTTGCAACACATCAAGGATTAGTGACACCATCCATAAATGAAAATGCAGCGTTAAAGTGGCATGAAAAATTGACCCAGGATGGATTAGATTCAATCTGGTAGTTGGTAATGTCATTGAGCCATTACTTCTACACTCCTTCCCACAAACTAGAGTAGTTCACCATTGTAGTTTGAATACTAGTCATGAGATCGAGCATGAGTGGATGAGATTAGATCCCATTCATTCACCTCCTTGAACTTTAAAACCTAACCAATAGATTAAAAACTTTTAAATCCAGGTCGTTGATCACCATTGCATCATTTATGCCTATCACAATTAGCCCAATGCGGATTAATTCATAACAATGATGTGAATTATTCATGCAATTCAATCTAATCCTACCACTTGTAATTCTAAACACCTATCAACATATCACACCATCGTAACTTTGAACTTGGACCCCACCATCACCTTCATATCGCATATCTCAAATATGGCTTGCTCATTTTGGTATACAATCATGATGCAATGAGTGCATGCGATGGCTGTCAAATTTTATCCTTTTGTTGCCCACTATTTGATCTCACCATCACACATCGTAAAAAGGCCCCAAGAACATTAGCACATAAACATGATGCAGTAGGAATCCACATTGTAACAAAATATTCTTTTAGCATATACTCTCCATTGCACATCGCACATTAAAAACTAGCCTCATAACAAGAAATCACAATGTAAAGACTACATGTGATAGCCATTGGATCATCATCTTCAAATTTGGATTGTTGGAGCTCTCATCACATTGTAGAAGGCTATCACATTTAACACTTAGGAAACATCATTCACAATAGTGATGTGAATGATGTACACAATGATCGATAGATCATTCAGACCTATTGAATTTGAGTCATCAAACCACATCCAACAACCAAAGTATCAGACCCAACATGACACATGCCACTTGCCCACTCCCCCACACATAATCTAGATCTTCATGTGGGTCCCTTGAGGGTTGGCGAGATACTGCCACCTATCCTTGTTGAGGTCACATGCATTTCCATCACTCATCACACAAAATTATTCAACCTTTGGAACATAACTGCAATACATTAGAGATAAGCAATGATCGTTAGATGTTCTCTCTTCATCACCTGCGATTGATGTTCAACCATCGCACATTGCAAGAATGACCCCACTCACTAAGAGTGAAAACATGATGCACTAAGCCATCACGATATGCTTGCACCTAGTGGAGAATATTCTACCCTTTGATCCCTCCTCCTCCTCATAACACACACCACACCAAGTGGCCTAAAAATGAAAGTTGAAACCACTACGTGAAGAAACAAAGTGATGGAAAAGAACATTGCCTGCTAGCCTGCATAGTTTTTTATAAGAATATTTTAATGGTGAGGGTTGATGATAAATGGTCAAGATTAAATCAACATTTTGTTACATCAATCGTTGGATCAAACGACCCACCACCAAAATGAATTAAAGTCAATATAAAGCACGTGCCTCAATTTCATGACTTAAAAGGGGGATATGCCTAGGAGAATTAAGGCTTGGGCAAAAATATTATTTTGGACCTAGGGACATAAGACATTGATCAAATATTTAAATGGGGCTTTTACCAGGGAGACAAGGGTAAAGGGGCCAGTCAAAACATGACCACCCATGACATAAGTTATAACTAATAGACTAGCAACTAACTAATAGGGAGTCAACAAAGAAATATAACAAAAGTGTTCGCCAAGACCAGTGGGTTTAGAGTTTAAGTGTATGAGGGTTTTGGAAGCCCTAGCATGCAAGTTCAAAAACCCTAATTGGATACAATTGAGGAATTTCAAAACCTCAAAAACCCTGAAACATCAAAATAAACATGGATTTCAATAGGATGAACATATAGAATCTCTTTGATAAGATCTAAATGATGGCACCCAAGGGTGGCATGGAATGTCAAAAAGTTCTTTTACTGTGTGCTATGGGTCTCTTGCTGGGGTTTTGACTTTGGAGTGGCTTATTTTGGGCTTTCACTAGCTTGTTGGGGTAGATGGTGTGCTTCTTATTCTCACTTTCTCCTTGTCTCCTCCCTAAATGTTTTTCCCTTTCCCTCAAGGTATGCCTTCTCTTTTGATTATTTTGGTTGTCCCTCTAGTGGCCTATGCTTGTGGCATATGCCTTCTCTTTTGATTATTTTGGTTGTCCCTCTAGTGGCCTATGCTTGTGGCATTCATTGGTTTATTTTGGTTCTCTTTCTATAGCTTGGTGTTCATTTTTAGTTGTTTCTATGGAGTTTAGGCATCTCTTTGGCTCTGACAAGCATGTTGGAGTAGCTGGTGTGTTTAATGTGGGCTGGCTTGCTTCTGATTTTTTTTCTTGCATGGGAACCCCCCTCCTTTATGTGTTCCTTTTGTTGTTGTTCACTTTGAGTGTGGGTCTTTGTTTGTTGAGGGCTTGGGGCCCTAATTTTTGGATTTTGTTGGGGGTTGTTGTGTCCTATTTTTTTCTAGATCCTTTCTATATTGAAGATTTTTGGTTGCCTTTTCATGGGGTTATCACAATGGTTTTGTTGATATTTTCCTTACGAGAGAACTCTCTTGGTGTGTGCTTTGGGTCTCTTTTTGGGATTTTTTTTGTGGAGTGGCTTTTTTATGGATCTACTCAGTGTGTTGGGGTTGATGGTGTGCCTGTCTTTGTGTCTTGCTCCCTAATTTTTTCCTGCATAGTTTACCCTTGCTCCTTTTCCTTGTGGAGTTCAGTGGTTGTTGCTCAGTGGGTGTTCTACTACTTGGAAGTTGGGAAAATTTGTATTTTATTGATGCTTCTTATTGGTTCCTTGAAGGTTTTCTATTTTTTTCTTTTCTTAAGTTTCTATTGGAGGGGTTTTTCTCAATTTTTTTATCGATTGTGCTTATTTATGCCCCTGTTGTTTGTAGAGATGTTGGCAAGCTTTGTTTTCCCTATTCTTGATTTGTTGTTGTTGGATGGGTTGTGTATAAAGATATATCTTCTCTCTAAGATTATTGTGTTTTGAGAATTTTAGATTGTTGTTGTTGGTTGGGGTGCTATCAAAGTCTTTCCTTAAGTACCAAGCCCTCTTGATACCAAAGGAGGAGGTGATTTCCATTTCTACTAGAGTGGTTGCTTTCTACTAGGTTCTACAGTCATTGGTTTCTATTGAGGTGGAACCCTCCCCTATTAAGGTGGAGTTGGATGTTGTAGTTGTGGTGGGAAGTGATCTCTTTTTTTGGTTCTTATTAAGGTGGAGCTTGTATGTGTAGGAGGGTGGTGACTTTGGTAGTAATGGTTCTCACTTCTTCCTCTCCTATAGAGGGGATATCTCTCCTATTGAGGTGGAGTATGGGTTGGAGAATCAAGTTGGATGGTGTTGTATGAAGAATGATGCTCTACGGTCTTTGGTAGTTCTCTCTTACTCCCTTACTATGGAGGGGAGTCAAGTTGGATTAGTGTTTCCTAAATTGAGTGGATGGTGTGTTGTAGTTTGGTTGTTGCAAATTGTTTTTTGCCTAATTGACTTAAGGATTTTTTAATATTTGTTGGGTTTTTGATGTTTGTTAAAACCTGATTGTTGAGGGTTTTAGGGTCCCTTCAAAACTCATTCTTTGTAGCATGAGTAGTCTTGTGTATTTGTAGGGTAACTGATGATGCTGGGTTGCTAATGGTCTATGTTTTTATCTATTTTCAGCTTTCCTTTGGCTGGGTTTTAGGTCCCTTTAAAACTTAATTGTAATGAGTTTTGGGACCCATTAAAACCTATTTTTCCACAAATCAAAAACTATGTTTTTACCATTTTCAAATGGTTTAGTATGCATGATTATAAACTAGTGAATATTCCACTTCTTACTAGCACTAAGATTTCATTAGATATGTGCCCTAAATTGGATGATTTTGAGGATTTATCTAACATGGCTTATAATAGTACTATTGGTAGGTTGATGTGTGCAATGTTTTGCACTAGAATTGATATTATGCAAGTAGTGAGTAGTTTGGAACAAGTTTATGTCTAGCATTGGTAATGAGAATTCAAGTTATGTTAAGAGGATTTTTAGATATTTGTGTATGTATTCTTATTACTATCTATGTTATCATGGTATTGATGATGTGGATTTCATTAGACATATAAGGCTTTTTGGATATAGGTTGGGAATTTGACTTAGAGAGGACCAAAGGTCCACTAGTGGCTATATGTTTTCTCTATTCAGTGATGTAGTGAGTTAGATCATTGTATTTACAAATACCTTTGGGAAAATTATCAAATCATTAGGGTCAAGTTCTCCTTGTCTAACCCCCTTAATTGACTAGCTTTATGATGAGAAGATTTCTTAAGGCAACATACATAATTATGTGATTGGTCTATATGTGGATTTTGATGTAATGAATTCCTTTTAAATTCTAAATTCAAGTGTTCCTAGAAGGATTGTTCCTTGACAATTAGATGATTCCTTGACATTCCTTGTTACCAATTAATTACACGATCAATATCATTAAGTACCAACATATGTCGATAAATCACATAAACATATACCAAGTGAACCTCTGATAGTTAGTAAGAAAGCATGAGAAAATAAGAAATTGAATTTAAATATTTAAAATTTTGAATCCAAGTGCCACAAGATTGACTTAGATTAGATAAATTCAAATCTTAGGATAAATAACATGTGTCTAGATGTCTATATTGATAACAATACATTGTATAGAAATAAGTGAAACGAGGTTGAGTTAAGATCAAATATATAAAAAATATGTGAAGATATTTTTTTCTTTTTTAAACTTAATATAAAAAACCACACTTATGGATATATAATTTTATCAAAATTTTCTATTAATATAAATAGAAATTTGAATAGAAATTAACATAAATATATTAATTTCATCATTACAAATATAAAATTTTATAAATCAATTTTTATCTTTATTTTTTATAATATAAAATTAAATAAATTATAAACATGATCATATAGGAAAATCCATTACACAATTTTAAAGGAGATTCGTAAAAGTAAAGAAACGCTAGAAAATACATTACACAATTTTAAATGAGATTTAGAGGCACTAAAAAATTCGAAAGTAGTTTGACTAATTTCGAGGCGAGGAAAGCGTTGGTCGTTGATTGAGAGTCGGTGGTGTAGGTAGGCCTACGTAGTGTTGGAAAAAGGCCGACAATATTCGGAAAAGGTCTATTCATATTAGGGAGACAATATTAGGAAAAGGTCCATTCATATTAATATTTTTACTTACTAGCAATTGCACCTTCGTGTGCAATGGGTACACCAAAGACATACCAATTAATTGTGTTTAATTGGTTTATTATTAAATGGGAAAAACAACTAAGAGCCGTAAATTACAAATTGTCCATTAGAGTAGTGTAGCAGTGATTATAACCTAAAATTTTTAGAGCCATTTATGTACAATATTCTTGATTTGCTAGATGAAACATTCTCATGAGCCCCATTTACTTATTGGAGAACTTCTCACACTTGCCTAGATGTCCTTACGCAATTCCAAATCTTGTATATGAGCAAATCATCACAGACAGTGTTGTTAAAAGCTTACAAGCTTCATTTGCCTTCTCAACTCAATAAATTTTCTCTTTTCTATTTGCAGATTTTGTCTTTAGTCATCTTGTAATATACCACAAATGATTAGCAACTATAAAGGGGAAAATGATGTGACAGGATTCCCAAAAACTAAAAAGTGGGCACAAGAGTTTTTGGAGACCCAGTCTTACACAAAATACACAACTTACCAACTTCTCTATTGAAATCTTGAGATTGTAATGAGACAAACTAATAGAAAAGAAGGCTATAAATAAATAAAAGATTTAGAAAATAGTAATTTAAAAGTAAGGCTAGGGATTGTTGATTATCATTAAACATTTGAGCAAAAGAGTGCCAGATTTGGACAAAAAGTATTGGTTTTAGACTTCATGACAAGAGGGAATTTGGTGACAGTATTGCATACCACAGGTAACTCATTGATTTTATAAACTTTATGTTCAAGTGTTGATCTTGCTTTGAATATAAGCACTTAAAAATTCTTATCCTAGAATGCAGAAATCTAAACAAGTAACGAGCAGGAAGAAGCAAAGGAAGCATTCAAAGCAAGTAAAGAACAACCAAGGAAAATTCAAAGCAGCCAAGGCAAGCTCAAGATGAGAAAGAAAGCTGGTGGCAGACAAATAAAAGGCCTAGATAATCATTCAATCACGGAAGAAGATATGCAAGGACAAGTCAACCCTTTCAATGTACCAATTGTAGGAGTAACTAAAGAATGGAAACCTATTAGAAGAAACTGATTGATAGATTTAATCCATGACAAAGGGAAGAAGGGGCAATAGCTCTTACCCAAGGAATATTAACAATGTAGCCTATAGAAAATCAAGAGGATCACCATTTAAAGCACTCTTAAAAAACACAAGGAGGTAATATATAACCTTAAGCATGCTCACAACCCTAGAAAAAATAGTTTTCAGTTTTCATCCTCTTTAAAACTCACAACAGCTAAATCTCATACAAAATATGGAAAGAAGGTAATATATGCTCATTGTTCATTTTTGGTGGTGCAATCTGCTTCCACTAATTGGATCTGGCGATTACGATGCGTCTACTCCATATTGGAGGTCACGTGTTCAAATCTGGAAATAGCTATGTAGTTCTTAAGTGAGTCCTATGCTGTGTAATCGCTACCAACACACATGAATCTCCCAAGAGCTGCTGCTTCAGACTATTAACAATAAACAAAAAATAGGTCTAAGAATGTTGGAAATTAGAGCTACCAGATTTTTGCTTGAGTTCAACACAAATTTAGGGTTCTATTAAAGGGGTAACCGACTTACCTCAAATTGTGTTGTGCTGTTAAGGATGCTGGCTATCTCAACATTCATTACTCAGATTTTTGGACATCAAGGAAGACATACTAATTAATTGTGTTTAATTGGTTTATTATTAAATGGGAAAAGCAACTGAGAGCCGTAAATTACAAATTGTCCATTAAAGCAGTGTAGCAGTGATTATAACCTAAAAATTTTAGAGCCATTTACTATCTCGGGATCAAGATGTTTACTTATGGAATCTATGGATAACAATTTCAAAATTTCTTTCCTCAGATAAGGAACCTCGTCCATGACAACCTTAACATCTAAAGTTCTTGACAGAAGCTATAGTAGCAGAGTGTTAGAGAAGAAAACAAGAAGAAGAGAACAGAGGCAGAGACTCTGTAGTTTGTACTAATTTTCTAAATGTAATCTTTGCAGTGCCCTCTGTATCTATCATTGTGAAGGTCCTGGCATCACAACAGTGATCTAAGAAAGTTAATTTTCAATATTTGAATAACAAATATAACTCCTTCCATCAACCTATGCATATTGAATAATAGATATAACTCCTTCCATTAACCTATGCATATTTTGAAAATAGAAAAAGTTATCCTTTGAGAAGATCAAAGTGGGAATTGATGTTCTATGAAAAAAGGTTTAGGGTTAATAATGAAATTGGAACAGGGTTCTATTAAGATTCTCAAATAATGAAAAATATAACTAAAATACTTGTTACAGCCTACACGTATTCGTGTCTTTCTAAGCGTGAGTCTATTTCTGAATGGATAAAAGATTAACAATAGACATGCCAAAAGACCTCAAATATTATGAAGAACCATACACATCTCATCTTATGCCTAGATTACTGGGTATCTTGAACTTTCAAACCCTCTGCTAGCATTTATAAAGCATAAATTCTCGACTACCTATCGAAGCTGCAAATTGATTTTATAAACTTCATAGAATTGACAATATAAAAGAGACAAATTGCTCATATTTAGTTATTGTGTGAACACAAATAGTCCTTTTCATAAGTCAATAAAATTTAGATTTTTTTTTCGAATGAGTTAAAAAGATTAGAATTGGGCGAATAAAATACATGAGAAGAGAAATTAGAGGGTGAATTTGAGGTGGAAGGTATTTTTTTAATTAATAAATTTTAAATAAGAGATTTAAATATTTTTTAGAGATTTTAATTTTTTTTAGTATGTTTTAAAATGATATATAAGATCTTGTAGAGTAGAAAAATTTAAAATTAATATTTTTTCTTTCTTGTCTTACATTCATTGTCCTTTTAATATTTTGTTTGAAAGTCATAACATATTAAGTTGATGAAAATAATTTATTAATGTTATTTTTTAGTTAATCTATTTTCTATAATTGGGATCTAATTTTGCTCCTACACTTTTTTCTATTCTAAATGCGACTATTATTTCAATTCTATCTTCTATCATGAAGCACTTGTTTGATTCTGTCCACCTTCATAAATTCTTATTGTTGTATTCCATTAACTAATTCGCTTTCAAATGTTGTCCACTACCAATTATAGAGTAGAGAACTTTCAAATTGAACATTCATAATTATTTATTGAAGGATAACTCTTAGGGTATTATGATAGGATCATCTTTTCACATCTCATAGTAATCATCCAAACATCCAAGAGTATTAACATAATAAAATAGCAATTTCAAATTAGGAACATCCTTGCATCCAATATCCCATTTACCATCCATATATCTTTCCATTACTCATTGTGAGCAAAAATTAAAGAGTATCAAAACTAAGACTAAAGGAAGTGATGCATTTCAATCATATATCAACAAGCTCCCAAAATGTGTTCATTAGTTCACCACCTTTGACCTAGCACAACATTATGCAAAGGATTAAATCTAAAGCAAAAAATAGACATGATTGTAGATTTGAGATAAGATAACAATGTTTCTAGAAGATACAATCACAATAGTAATTATGTCTAGTTTGGGATAAGAGTATTAAAATTTTGTAAGAATAATTTCTAGTTTTATAAGTTTAGCAACAAACATTTTATAACATATCATCATATAAATCCAATTGGAGGAGGTAAACCATTCTGGGCCAAGCATTTGAATTAATAAATTTCTTGTCTTGTATTGGACTCAGCCTTATATGTTAGTTTATGATCCCATATTTGATAATAATTTATTTATCCTAGACAAGCATGATTTAGAAGACAAAGAGCTACATGGTTCTTTTTATTCCTATCCATTTGATAAACTTGAGTTATTAAACTGGTCCAGTTTCCTCTCCAAAGAATTAATTTTATTTTATAATTCTCATATCAATTATAATATTATTTGGTTTGTATTTCTTTATATCTATTTCATGTTTTTCTTGTCAACCTAGTTTTCACTATCCACTTAAGAGAAATCCTCAGTTAAACCCTATAATGAAGAAAATGAAATTTAACAATGTATTGTTGAAGATTTAAAAACCACCACTTACCTTAATGATTGGGACTCTTTTGATATATATACTAATTTTAAACATATATAATAGCGGTCTTACCACACAAATGCTCAAGAAATATCTTATTGATTTTGATAATATATATATATATATATATATATTTAGAAATAGTAGGTGTTCTAAATATATTCATTTAGTGACTAAACCATATAAAAAAGTACTTAGCTCAGTAAATTCCAAAGGATGAAATTATCTATTTCTCTTAATATTGTTGAATGAACAAGACAATTGAGAGGGGGGGTGAATTAATTGTATCAAATTAAGACATCAAATCCCTCAATAGTAATAATATCCACATGCATTCATTAAAACCTTAATCTATTATAATATTTGAACATGAACTACAGATAATAGAAACTAAAACAACCAACACCATACACAAGAGAACACCAGATTCATGTGGAAAACCCTAGAAGGGAAAACCACGGCAAGGATTAGCTTATAATATAAGTAATTGCAAAACTAGTACAAGGAGGCTCACTGCCATAATAGGACACACTATATAGAGAGGCTCGCAACCAAGGCTCATTGCTAGAATAGAAAGAAGAAATAAAATAAAGTGTTACACAATCTTAGTGTAACAGAGAATCCACCACAATAACTTCAACCACACTTGCAGTCTTCAAGTGATCAATATACCTCAACTCACTATATTCAACAATCTTGCATTATAGCTTGCACTGCATTTCATACTCATGTACTTAATTTCGCATCACAACACACAATTATATTCCACACTCTCCATATCGCATCAACTCACCTTGCATTTATACCATCCACAATTTGAAAAACATCTTCAAGTTGGCTACACACACCTTACACTTTACAAATTCAAAATAGGTCAACACTAAGAATTCTCATGGTGGATAGGGATGAAAGTGGACCAATAAAAAACTTAATTAGGACCCAAATCAACTCCTACATGTCACGCTATACCTTAATTAATAATTGAACATATTTGAATGTAGTGCAAACACTAGGTCAAATGTTACCAGTGCAAACACCGTTAAATGTTGAATTACACACTTCCTCAAATCCAAGGGCGACTTGTGAACCACACACCACACTTCATCACTATCTTGAATATTCCTCTATCATCCTGAAATCCATCAAAATCCTTTGCAACAATTCACACTTTTAGAATTTACACAACTTGCACTCTCAAACTACACTGCCAAACACTGCAACTCTAAAATCCAACTTTTGGAGTATCAAATAATGAATTCTATTGACACGGGAAAGATATCAACACTATCAACATACCCTTAAAATTGCAAGACCTGAAGAGAAACTGTGGAGAAACGTGAAGAAAATAGATTTCTCCCAAACACCTATGTAAGCAATACTACAAATCTAGTTCACATACTAGTGAACATAACTTCTTCTGCACAATGATCCTGAATCCCAAATTTTGGATATAGAAACTATGGACACCTCTAACCAGCATATCCAAACCACACAAGTAGATCTTCAACCCAAAATAAATATGAATAAAAACTAGATCACCTCTGCAACAACCTATTTCCTCTTTTATTATCAATTTTCTTAATATCCTTGACATCTAAACCATAAACATAAGCTTATCAAAGAAACACCAGAGGTTAGCATATGCAATTTAACTAATGACAACATAATGCAACTAATCAAAGCAACAATATCTCTCAACCACTGCACAACTATCACCAATGACAACACAACATCAATGAAAACACCTTCATACTTGCAACAATCTCCCCCTTTGTCATTGATGGCAACACAAGATGTGAAAAAACCATCAAAGACAACATGCACAATATTCTTGCACTCTCTCTATCTCTCCCTCTTTCAAAATTTCCTTTTCACATGACTTCTCTCTCTCCTTTTGTACAACTAGACTTTTCACATGACTTCTCTCTCTCCCCCTTTGAAATCAATGGAAAAAAGATAAGATATTTGGCATTATTCTTACCCTTTGACATAGAACCAAGATCCTTGCAACTGCTCTAAATACCCCCCTTAGAAGTATACACCAACCAAATCAACAACTTTACAAAATAACATGTATTTCACTACCTACTCCCCCTGAGAGGTAGCCACCAACATCATTCCAAACAAGGAATGAATCCATAGATCCACTAGATTGATGCATCTTCATATGCATCTAGTTCAAAGAAGGAGGGGAAATAACCCCCAACTTCTTTCGAAGATACTCAAAAGTATCCTTAGGAAGATGCTTAGTAAATATGTTAGCAATTTGATCCTTTGTAGGTACATATTCAAGCTTCACTTCATTCTCCACAACCTTCTCTCTTAGAAAGTGATAAATAATTGAAATATTCTTTTTTCTTGAATGCATCACAGGGTTCTTTGAAATGTTGGTTGCACTTGTATTATCACAAAAGATTGAAATAGGCTCATCATACACCACTCTGATATCCTTCAATGTTTGTCTCATCCATAATACCTGTGTGCAACAAGATGTTGCTGCAATATACTCAACCTTTGTAGTAGATAAAGAAACAAAATATTATTTCTTACTTAGCCATGATACCAATCTACATCTAAGAAAGAATGCACCACCACTTGTACTTTTCTTGTCATCCACACATCCTGTCCAATCTACATATGTGTAGGAACTTAATGTGAAATTATTATGCTTAGGATACCACAAGCCATAATTCAGAGTGCCCTTCAAATATCTAAATATCTTCTTCACTCCTACAACATGTGTCTCTTTAGGATCTTCTTGAAATCTAGCCACAAGAAATACCACATGCATGATATGCAATCTAGTATCAAATAGACCGTATAGTAGTTAGCTGGACAAATCATAGATCTATACTTGATCTGATCAACCTTAGGGGATTCATCATCCTTAATCAATTTGCAACCAATAACCATAAGAGTACATATTGGTTTGGAGTCATCCATTCCAAACTTTTTTAACATTTCTCTAACATACTTTGGCTATGAAATGAATATTCCTTTATCTGTTTGATTGCTTTTTAGACGAAGGAAGAAATTCATCTCCCCCAACATAGACATCTCAAAATCTATCTACATTGCTTCTGCAAAATTCCTACACATAGCTTCATTGACTCCAAAAATTATGCCATTAACATACACAACCACTATCAAAATTTGATCCTTTTCAACTTTGAAGTAAATATTATTATATCCAGTGCCTTTATTGAAGCCTTGTTGTATCAAATATTTGTCCAACCTTGCATACCAATCTCTAGGTGCTTGCTTCAACCCATACAATTCCTTCTTCAATCTATAAACCATATTAGGTTTATATGACAACTAAAATCCTTTTGGTTATGTCATGTAAACTTCTTCCAACTCTCCATTCAAGAAAGCAAACTTCACATCCATCTGATAAACTTTAAAGTCCTTATGTGCTGCAAAAGCCAAAAACATTTTGATTGCTTCCATCCTAGCCACCAAAGCAAATGTCTCCTCAAAGTCTATTCCTTCAACTTGTGCATAGCCCTTACACACAAGCCTCACCTTGTTTCTTACCATTTCTCCATTCTTATTCAACTTGTTTTTGAATACTCACTTAGTACCAATAGTGTTTTTATTTTCAGGTCTAGGAACAAGTTCCCAAGTCTGATTCTTCTCAATATGCATACGTTCTTCTTCCATTTCCTTCATAGATAATGTTCATCTTTGCATGCCTCACTCACTATTTTAGTTTCAAATTTAGAAAGTAAAAATGGATTTACCTCTGATTCGGCAACTCTTCTTCTTGTCAATACACCTTTGCTTTTGTATCCAATGATCTATTCTTTAGAATGATTTCTCTACACATACTTAAGGGTCTTAGGGGTCTTTTCTAAAGCTTCTTCCTCTTCATTTGTAACTTCTTTTTCCTTAGCTTTTTCTTCTTCTCCTTTGCACAAGTAGGTTCAGGGTGATCCCACAATAGTGGTTTACAATATTTGGCCAAACTGGACACTGAAATTATTATTTTTAACTAAATCTTCACTTTTGGGCACCTATAGTGGCTAAACTATGAGTAATTTGAAGATGATGCAAACTAGAGTTTCATGACATTTTTTCTATAGATTCTAAATATATTTTTTCAAAATTTTTGCAATTAGATTGCACTTCTTTTTCCATCTCCTTCGAAAACTAGTTTTTTTCATAAAACAACATTTTAAAAAAGTGGCACTCACCGTATAATGCATTTTTTTTCCATGAAGGATAAAATTCTAATTCTTTCAAATTTAGATTTATAACTCTGATATCTAGTGCTTCCATTGGTTAGATATTTTTTTATTGAATATTTTTTCTTTAATCAAGTTTTGAAGTCAAACCAATTACAATTTAGACATAGTGTGACCATATAACACATAACATTTTTTGTATGTATTGAAATTCATTTATTTTTTGTTGGATCAAGGACTTCAATATCTAGTGCACTCATATTTTTCAAATTTTCTTTTGATAATTTACTATTTTTCCACATGTGCAGAACAAAGAGCTTGATTTTTAGTAAAAAACCTATGTTTAATAAAACTGAAAAAATAAATACATAATAAAACTAAAACATATTAAAATTGTATTTTTTGGATAGCTAGTTCTGAGGACTAATTGATTCCAATTGTTTATGTGAAGTCTCCACCATTTTCATGTTCAAACCAAGCTCTGAAGTGCAAAAAAAAATATTTTTTTAGTGAACAAGGTCAAAAATCAAGGAAAAGAGGGGTTTGCTCAAACCAAGGGGTTCGAGCAAACCCCCAGGTGTTCGATTGAACTTGGGTTCATACGAACCTAGGTTAAAGTGAACCCCCTTCCCAAAAGGGGTTTTCATTTTCTTTTTGTCCATGCATGCATTAAATGGGTTCGCTCAAACCCTGGTTCAAGTGAACCCTTTTTTGGTTCATTCGAACTCCCATAATCAAAATTTTTGGCATGAGGTCATTTTTTACAAGTTTTCCTTCCTCATTCGAATTGTAAACCACTTTTGTGGGTTTACCCTTCATCTAACTCACATCCATCTATTACCACTGAATTCCTCAAATCTTCATCAACCTTAACACTTGCAATTTCAACAATCCTTCTCAATCTTGTATTGTAACATCTATAAGCTTTACTTTTAGTAGAATATCCAAGGAAGATACCTTCACTAGACCTTGCACTAAACTTTCCTAAGTTTTCATCATACAACATTTGCTTCCAAACAATCTAAAGTTCTTGACAGTAGGAATCCTTCCATACCATAACTCATAGGGAGTCTTTATGTTGTTAGATCTTGCTTGAACTTGTTAAGTATGTAAATAGGAGTATGAATTGATTCTCTCCAGTGTACTTCTAATAGGTTATCTTCTTTCATCATAGAACGTGTAGCTTCTTGAATAGTCCTATTTTTCCTTTCAACCACTTTATTTTGATGAGGAGTCCCAGGGGTAGACAAGTGCCCTTTTATGCCATGATTCTCACAAAAAATGTTAAATTTATTGGAGGTGAACTCTCCACCTCTGTCAGACCTCAATTTTTTTATATTGAAATCCATCTCATTTTCAACCATAACTTTGAATGCTTTGAATCTATCTAGGGCTTCATATTTTTTTAAGGAAAATAACCCATGCCATTCTAGAGTAATCATCAATCAAAATAATGAAATACCTATCACCTTGAAGAATTATTAATCTTTTAGAACCAAAAAGGTTAGTGTGTACCAATTCTAAAAATCTAGCAAAAGACTATTCTTTTCCCTTGAAACTACTTCTAGTTTGTTTTCCAAATTGACAATCTTGCAAATAACATTGATAGGCTTTGTAATCCTCAGCCGATCTCTCACTGCTTGAACTAAATTGATTCTAACCATGTTATCAAAATTTATGTGACACATTCTCCTATGCCATAACCAACTATATCATTAATCTAAGTCATAAAACAGTGACCATCAAAACCCTTGAGCTAATAGATGTTCCCAAATGTCCTCTTTCCACCAACAATCACAGTTTCAAACCCTTTTGTAATCTCACATTTATCATCCTAAAACATAAGATTATATCCTTTGATAGGAACATTTTTCCAACACTCAATATGTTATTCCTTAAGCCTTTAACATAGTAAACATCTTTAGTATTATGCTTGCCATCAAAATTGATTGAACCTATTCCACAAATCTTAACACCTGAATCATCTCCAAATTTAACAAATCCTCCATCATAGTTTTCAAGTTTAAAAAACTTACTCTTTTCTCCGATCATATGATTTGAGCAACCACTGTCAATAATCAAACAGTTCTTATCCTATATGACATGAAAAGTAGATACCAAAGTACCTCTAGTTTTATCCTTTTTCTTTGGAACACTTTCCTTCACACAACTTTCAAAGTTAGCAGAATAAAATTCATCTTTTAAATCTAAGAACAAACATTCATTATCATCAACATCTCCATAATCAGATTCATCATTAGAAATACCAACATCTTCTCTAACATAACAACTTTTGTTGATCATTTTTCCCTTGTTTTCCTTGTTCTTATTGTTCACAACTTTGTTTGGACACCTCGAAGAATAGTGAACTATATTTACACAATTAAAAAAATTGAAAGGTAAGTTTCCTTTCTGCTTAACAGTGCCCTTTTTCATTCTTCTTACAAAGTTAGCTTCCACATCATCAAGATCATCTCCTTTTGAATCTTCAACCTTTTTTTTTATTTTCCAATCTTGAAAGAAGCTGTCTCCACTTTTGCACCATTTTTCAAACCAATTTTTCTCATTTCAAATGAAGTTAGTTTTCCAAACAACTGATCTCTAGTGTAGGTATTAAAATTTGCAACTTCCTCAATAGAAAAAACCTTTTCACTATAAGAATCAAGAATATTTCAAAAAAAATTCTTTACCACTTTAGGTTCTTTGACTTGTGCACCAAGACCTCTCATAGAACTTACCAGTTCACCAACCTTCTACGTGTAACTTGTAATTGTTTCATCTTTAGACATATGAAAAGTCTCAAATTGAGTCTTAAAATTCTACAACTTAGCTTGTTTAACCTTGTGATCTCCTTCGCCGGTATTGGCATGGTGTGATGGTTTATAGGTGGCATTGTTGTTCTTGCCATCAAGGTTCAAACCCCGTTGGGGTGGTATTGTTGAATGGTTGTATCTAGTTCATAGCTCCGGTCAAAAGCGTTTACCCCTTGAATAAAAAAAAACCTTGTCATCTCCTTCATAAATACTTTCTAGCTTATCCCAAACTTCTTTAGCAGTTTTTAGATCCATAACTTTCACTAATTCAATATTTGCAAGGCTACTCAAAAGAACAAACCTCGGCTTACCATCCATTTAATAGGCCTTGATTTCATCACTTGTGCTCGGTCCATTTGTAGGCATGTTATATGTATCCTTCACTACCTTAGTGACATCAAATCTAAGGTAGATTAGATAGCCTTCCATCTTCACTTTCCATAATACACAATCTGTGCCATCAAACATAGGGATCTCCTTCTTGCTCACCATCCCAAATCTACCTCAAGTGGTTAATATTTTCTCCAAGGAACCTTACTTTGATAACAATTTTTGAATGAATAAGACAACTAAGAGGGGGTGTTGAATCAATTGTATCAAATGAAAACATCAAAACCCTCAACAGTAATGAGATCCACATGCATTCATTAAACCCTTAATCTATTATAATGTTTGAACACAAAATACATCTAACAAAAACTAAAACAACCAAAACCATACACAAGAGAAGACCTAAATTACATGGAAAATACTTGAAGGGAAAAACCATGGTGAGGATTAGCTCACAATATAAGTAATTGAAAAACCGGTACAAGGAGACTCACTACTAGAATAAGATGCACTATCTAGAAAGGCTCACAACCAAAATAGAAATAAGAAATAAGATAAAGTATTACACAATCTCAATGCATGAGAGAATCCACCACAACAACTTCAACCACACTTGCAATCTTCAAGTGATCAAGATACCTTAGCTTATTGCATTCAACAATCTTGCATTATAACTCACCCTACATTTCAAACTTTTGTACTTGATTTTGCATCTCAACACACAATTCTATTCTACACTCCATCTCACATCAAATCACCTTGCATTTATATCATCCACAACTTGAAAAACATCTTCAAGTCGGCTACACACACCTTACACTTTACAAATTCAAGATATGTCAGCACTAAGTATTCCCATGGTGGGTAGGAATGAAAGTGGAGGTCAATGTTGATACAAAACTTAATTGGGGCCTAAATAAAATCTTACATGCCATGCTACACATTCATTAATACTTGAACATCTTTGAATGTAGTGTAAACACCAAGTCGGTCGTTACCCATGCAAACACCATTAAACTTTGAATTACATGCTTCCTCAAATCCAAGGATGACTTATGAACCACACACCACACTTCATCACTATATAGAATATTCCTCTATCATCCTGAAATCCATCAAACTCCTTCGCAAAAATTCACACTTTTAGAATGTACAAAGCTTGTACACTCAGACTACACTACCAAACACTATAACTCTAAAATCTAACTTTCAGAGCACCAAATCATGAATCCTCTTGACATAGGTACGAGATCAATACTATCAATATACCTTCAGAATCACAAGACCTAAAGAGAAACTGTGGATAAGTGCAGAGCAAATATATTTCTCCCAAACACCTCTATAAGTGATATTGTGAATTCAATTCACATACTAGTGAACATAACTTCTTTTGCACAATGATCTTGAATCCCAAATTTTGGATATAGAAACTATGAACACCTCTAACCAACATATCGAAACCACACAAGTAGATCTTCAACCCAGAAGAAATGTGAAGCAAAACCATATCACCTCTACAAACTAGAACACCTCTGCAACACCCTACTTCGTCTTTTTGTCAGTTTTCTCAATATCCTTGGAATCTATATATCATCAACATCTAAAACATAAACATAAGCTTACCAAAGTAACAATAGAGGTTAACTGTAAAAAAATTAACTGATGACAAAATAATGCAACTAATCAAAGCAACGATCTCTCTCAACCATTACACAACTATCACCAATGACAACACAAGCTTGTTGACATAAATGAGAACACCTTCATCCTTGCAATAGATATTTTGTCTCTTTCCTATCCCTCTCAAGTATCCCCTTCTATTTTGCACCCTTATACCTTTTCTCCTACATTGGCCTTGCCACATGTTCTTTCTTCTCTTTCCACCTGTTATCCTTTACTCATAGTTCCTAATACATCCAATCCCCTTATTTTTTGAATGTCTCACATCCAACCTACCACTATTGTTCTTCTTGTTCTTCTAATTATTAAAGTGTGCATGATTCACATATTTTCATCCAATAATGATTAAATACATGTTTTGAGTCATTATGGCATAAAGATTAGAAGTTAATCTTGATTTAGAGGACATGTGTCATTAATAAAGTTTCTTAATTCTTCCTTAACATTGCTTATATATATCCCTAATTTCTTCTCTATGTGTGTAAATAATAGTTGAAGTTTGACATTCTTTGAGATCTAATTTAATTGAAGCATGGTTTGAGAAAATCATTATTTTTTTAGTGTTGTCAAATTTTTTATGTTTTTTACTTTATTTTTTTAATCAACTTTTAACCACTAGTTGACAACAAACAATGTATGCAAAACCATTATAATGATTTTATAATTTTCATAATTATTTCAAACCTATTATGATGTTTTTAAATTTTGGTAGGGTTTTATCATTTTTGGAGTTT
Source organism: Sequoia sempervirens (assembly GCA_007258455.2). NCBI lineage: Eukaryota > Viridiplantae > Streptophyta > Pinopsida > Cupressales > Cupressaceae > Sequoia > Sequoia sempervirens. The sequence continues at coordinate 2,217 of VDFB02074720.1, read as the reverse complement.
AATAAATTGATCTTATAGCCTACACAATAAACATTCTGAGTCACTATTGAGTTGAATGATAACTGAAAAATTATTGTAGGTCATAATATAGTTATAGTTTTATTTTTATTTGTATGTGATATTTTTGGTATTTCTTTAGTTTTGATAACACATATATTTGATAATTATTGATCTTTAAGATTAGTCACATATTATAAAATGATAAGATAATTAAGTTTTTCTAGCTCATATAATGACCATAGAACTGCTATCTTACCATTTTTTATTTTATAATTCTAATATCGATTCTAAATATTATTTTATTTTCATTGCTTTATATTTACTTCACCTTCTACTTGTATACAAATCAACCTAATTTTCACCATCCACTTAAGATAAACCCTAAGTTAAATTATGTAATGGACATAATGAAATTGAGGAATGTATTGTTGGAGATCTAAAAACCACAACTTGTACATCTTGATGATTGTGACTCTTTTAATATCTATGCTAATGTTGTAAACATATATAGGCAAGATAATTGACTTACCACATAAATAACTGAGAAAATTCTTGTTGATTTTGATAATAATGCTAATAATTCACAAATAGTAGGCATTCTTCATAATTGTTTAGTTACTAAACCATATAAAATAAAATTACTTAGAGATTAAGGTCAGTGGAGAAGCTTATCCATTTCTCTTAATATTGTGTATCTTTCTACACCCTCCCAAGCATCTCCTTATATTATGCACCCTCATACCATTTCTCCTACATTAGCCTTGCCACATGATTATTCTTCTCTTTCCACCTCTTATACATTTTCCATAGTCTTGAATACAACAATCCCCTTATTTTTCTAGTGTCTCACATATAGCCTACCACTATTGCAAGCTCTTCTAAGTATATAAGTACCTAGTGTTCACAGCCTACCACTATTGCAAGCTCTTCTAAGTATATAAGTACCCATTGTTCACACTTTTGCATCCAAAAATAATTCAACAAATTTCCTAAGTCCTAGTATGACATAGAAAATGTAAGTTGATATTGATTTATAAGAAATATCTTATTTATAAAGTATCTTAATTCTTCCTTAACAATCCTTTTATCTATCCCCAATGTCTTCTATATGTGTGTAAATATTCTAGGTGAAGGATAGAATTTCTATTTTGAATTGAATTCAAGTATGGTTTGAGGATATGACTATTTTATTTATTATTTATGTCAACTTTTTTATGTTTTCTACTTTATTTTTTTTGATAAGGCTTAAACCAATAATTGACAAAAAAAAATGAATGCAAAACCATTATGATGATTTTATAATTGTCACAATGATTTCAAAACTAGAATGGTGGTTTCAATTTTTTTGTAGGGGTCTATGATATTTGGAGTCTAAGATTGATCTTATAACCTACAAAATGAAACCTTTTGAATCAATATTGTGTTGAATGACAATTAAAAGTTGTGTAGGTCATATTATAACTATAGTGTTTTTGTTTGAGGGAAAAATAGGTTTTGATGGGACCCGAAACCCAATACAAAATGGTTTTAAAGGGACCCACAACCCTATCCAAGAAAAACATGTTGCATCAAAGATACACCTTATACCATCAATAGCCAAACAACAACACTAAAAATAGCATAGGATACCACATGCTACATAAAGGAAAAAGGGGCCTAAAGCCCTTAACCAAATACAAATAGGTTTTACCTAGGACCTTAAACCCAAAGGTTTTGAAGGGAACTTAATACCTTAACCATGTATTTTAGGGACCTTAAACCCAAAAGAGAACCATCATCAAGTTTTGGTCGAGACCTTAAACCAAAAAAAATTGAAGATTGAAAAACAAAAACCATCTTACAACTCCTACCAATCTGAAAAACCAACCCACACTCCACCTCCATAGGATGGCCCTCCCTCTATCAGAGAGGAAGATATGAGAGCTCAAGCCACCAAAGCAACCCAAATACTACGCATACAACCCCATCTCAAAAGGAGCTAGCTCCACCTCAAAAGGAGCCAACTCCACCGCCAAAGGAACAAGCAAAGGACAAGAGAAATTTCTATTGGACTTGCAACAAACAACTCCATCTCAAAGGGAGTGGGATTTACCTCAACAAGAGAAAACTTCACCTCCAGAGAAGACACCATCTAAAAAAACCAGCCAAAAGAAAACATTCTAGTAGAACAAGCACTCATATAAACCTTTGGAAATCCCAACAGTAGGAGTATAAGGT
>VDFB02074719.1:0-27575 GCA_007258455.2 Sequoia sempervirens | reverse complement strand
GGTAAGCCATCATTGAACCCCACAAATTTTCCTTGTTATTTTGCAAGAATTGGCGTAGTAAGTCAAAATGTTTGAATTGTCTTCAAGGGTAAATTAGGGTTCTAGATCGTCTTGGCTAGTTTAAATTTCTAATTGGGGAAATATAAAAAAGGGTATAACTCTGCTCAAATTTTAAAATATTAGGTGTAGAATATTAATTCCAAACCCAATTTGCATTCAGACCTAAAAAACCCTAGCCAAGTCAAAATGATTTAGCCTGGTGAGTCATCGTCTTCTAAGTCCACACCCAAAAGGAAAAAACAAAATGTTTGCCATGACTTGCCACAAAGATCTGAAGGAACTAATAGGGAAAAGGGGCAACCAAAGAGCTATGTCCATTTCATGGACAAGTTCCAACCTACAAATGTTAAGGCAAGTGGCAAGGCCACTGGGGAAGGAGTGTTGACTACCAATTTCAAGGACCTTGCAGTAGGAATTGGTGACATTATTGTTCCAGAGCCCAGGTGGGATTTGTTATTGTATACTTTTAAGAACATCGCCAAGTAATCACATCAACTCATAATAATCAGCTACATAAAAATTAGGATAAGAACAGTCACAAGATAATCACATAATAGTCATAATCAGGTAGTCACATAGTGCTCATGATAGGGTTAGTCTTATCCTTACCTTCACAAATAGTCCATCATTAGCACATACCTTTAAATCTCTCTATTATTTTACCTTCATCTCCAAGTTCCAAAGTTGACTACTTACACATCCATGGTGAGAATGGTAGGGCACTACATAGTCCTCAGAACGAGCTATCCATCGAATATAATTTTAATATGTTTTTTTTTTATTATATATTTTTTAGTTTGATTAAACATAGGTTTTTCACCAAAAATCAAGCTCTTTGTTCTGCACATATGGAAAAATAGTAGATTATGAAAATAAAATTCTAAAATATATGTTTGGGCTAGGTATTGATGTTCTTGATCTAGTAAAAAAAATTTGAATTTCGATACATACAAAAAAAGTTATGTTGTATATGGTCCACCTATGTGTGAATTGTAATTGGTTTGACTTTGAAACTTGATTAAGAAAAAAATATTCAATAAAACACTATGAAACCAAATGAAATTGTTAGATATTGTAGTTGCAAATCTAAATTTGAAAAAAATAGAATTTTATCCTTCATAGAAAAAATTTATGTTGTTTACGGTGTGCATCACTCCTTAAAAATGGTGTTTACTATAAAAAGTAGTTTTCAAAGGAGATGGAAAAAGAAATGCAATCTGATTCAGAAATTTTTTAAAAATATATATTTAGAATGTACAAAAAAAATGTCACAAATCACTAGTTCGCATCATCTTCAAATTCCTCTTGGTTTAGTAGCTATAGGTGCCCAAAAGTGAATATTTAGTTAAAAAAAAATCAATTCAATGTCTAGTTTTCCCAAAAATTATAAACAAGTATTGCAGGATCACCCAATCATTTCAATATAAAGTTTGGCCAAAAAGTGTAACCCACTATTGTGGGATCACCCATTAGTTGTACTTTTCCACTCATGCAAGAAAAATCTCTTTTGATGGCCAACAATGTGCCAAGATTGCTCTATGTGAAGCAAATGATTTGAGTACCCACCCTTAGTCCATTTATTAACATCCTTAGAAAATATTTCCAAACCCATTTTTATCTTCATCAACCTATCTATACTAGTATTCATCATATCAATATTCAAAAATCCATCTTCAATAATAGGGTAAATGATGGGAGGTAATATACTACTAAAACCAATCCTCCATTCTTTATATTCCTTCATCTCACCCTCCTCATTCATTACTGATTTAGGAGCTAGAAAAAATCTAGACACAACATTTAGTTTCTCTCGCAACTTCAAGTTTTCATTATTAAATTTTGACAATCAACTTCTAATTTTTTTACCCTAGCTTCAATGAGCATAACTAAATTAACAATCAGTGTGGTAGCTTGCAAGGCACTAGTATAATTCATTCTTCTAACAATCAAGTTGCTAGTAAATTCATTTGTGTCATCAATGACCTTTGGCTTGTTGGTCTTAGGGAAGATTAACTAGATGGCTAGGGTTCCATGCTTTTGGTTGAACCATGAGGAAAAATATAATGCATTTGCTTTTTCTTCTAATGTCAACACTAGGTTTTTTTATCAAATTCTTATAATTGTATCAAATATAATTGCAGATGATATATCCCAACCTGGTAGTAATAGGAAACCACCCTTCTTCACAAGCTCTCTTCCCTTTTCAAGTCTACCATCTCCTTGTTTACCTTATCCCAAAACTAAGTGATGAATTTATTTATTTTATCCTTAGTGAGAGTCTAATTATCCAAAGTTTGGTTCAACTCCTCACCTTTGATTTTTAGGATATAGTCCCTAAATTCTCTTATGGTGATGAATTTTTCATCCTCCATAAATTCATAGCATGCAAGTGCTCTTACATCACCCACCACTTGATCACCCATATCAAAATTGATCAACATCCTATATGTGGATGCTCTTTCTACAACAACTCTTCTAAGAGGGTGCACTACCTGAAGAAAATTTGAATCTTTTGGTAATTCACTTGGGTCAATCTAATAATCAACCCAAGACCTAGTAGGTAGAGCTATGTGTTATACAGGTGCAACATTCTCTAGTATATTTTTCTTTGTTGTATGTCATGAAGAGGGACCAGGTTCATCCTTTTGTGGAATTTTCAATGGCATATTGTCCATTAGATTAGATGTTTCATCCAACACCATCATTATTCTCAGGATTGGATCTTGGATATCTGTATATGATCCCTTATAAGAAGGATCCACTCCTTTACTTCTCTCTTTAGCCATCTAAATTTTAACCCATGTCTCCATAATTTGTGTGGATTTTGAAGTAGAGAGGAAATTCTTGATTAGATCCTCAACATGATCAAACACATGAACAAATGAAAATAATTTTTACTGTGTCCTTGCATTATGAATGAAATGTTCAAGATAAATTTTTTTGACCTTATCACACTTCATCTTGTATGGTATCCACTTTTTGAGAATCAATTCCAACCCTTCTCTAGATGTGACCATGAAGTATGAGAATTTGAGAGTGGAAGGTAGAATTACATGTTTCTTATAATTTTTGAAATTGATTTTTTCTACCTTATTCAATTGCCAAATTATTTCCAAATATGCAATTCTATCAAGAACTGATTTTGCCAAAATATGTGGGGTAACCAGGGAACCATAAACCTTGATGATGGTGGAGTCTGAGTGGAAGAAACAATCTCCCTAGTTCTGGTCAAACCCCAACTCTAGTTTGAGCTACTTTGGCCTCAAAAAACTCCTTATTTTCATTGATAGACCCCAATTAATAGAAAACTCCAAATTCCTAAGGACACTTTTGATAAAATATTTCTAAAAAATGCAATAGTTGGTAGTCTCACAATTTTTGTCCCAAATGTATACCCATTCCTCAATAGGGAGCACAAATCCATGTTCCTTGAAGGCTTTGACCTTTATCTTAGGGTCTCTGATCCTTTTCATAGCATAAAGAAACACATGAAACAATAAGGAACACCACTTAAAGTGTCCAATGTTAGAATCCCTGTTAAGGGACTTAAAGCCTTGTGAAGCTCCCTTGTAACATACCCTACATAATTATAAGGTACTTTTACATCCATACTCTGGATGTCAATGACCAAACCATCAAATTTATTATAATTTAAATTATGCAATCAATTCCCAAAACTTGACACAAAGTAAAGTAGGTTTTCTAAAAGTAGTCTTCAAAAACATCAAAGTTGAATGGTTTAAGGTCTCCCCTAGTAAACCTATAAATTTATCCATTTGACCCCCTAGGCTTGAAACTAGGTAACCATATTACCCTATAGTTGTCTCTCAACCTTTGATATTCCCTTTCCAATGCCCCTAGATCAATGGAAAATTGGGTATTCATATCTAAACCAAAAAAATCACATATGCATTCTAAAGGGAACACATTCTACCGACAAGGGGGGGTGAATCACTCGATCTACTTAAGTCAAGATTCTCAACTTAAACATTACTTGTCAGATGATGCAACTTAAAAATAAATTAGTGTTATATATATTTTCAGCATGAAGATCACTTAAGCAAACACAACAAAAGATAACACCAGATATAGGTGGAAACCCAAGATGGAAAAAACCATAGTGAGAATAGTCGCTTGTATCTACTACCCAAATCTAGCCTCACATTGTAGAAATATAAATGACTGAGATTACAACATGAAGTGGGAAACAACCTACTAGAGACACCAATACCCTATTGAATTTCTAGGCACCAACCTATTGGAGACACCAATCCCCACTGAAACAATACAAGTAGAACACCAATCCTACCAGAATACAAAAATAATGGAGGATTTGAAATTTAACTTTGATGTGTACCAAAGTCACATCTGAGAATCTTACACATTGAGAATGATCTTATGATATTAGCACTCCCTCTTTTCTTCATAGTTTTGTACTCAAAATTGCCCTGCTTAATCACAACTAATACAACTAATTATACACCCATTCACACAAACATACACTTGATGCATCTAAACATTTGAAATATATACATGACACTACATTAACACTCTTCTATGTTGGTAAGAGATCAACACAAAACCATGTTGACATAAGATGGACCTAAATTCAAATTTCATGAAACATGTAATATAATGGTCCAAACACAAATTTCTTGCCATCAAAATAGCTTGATGTCGTTCACCACCACAGGGACCTGAAGAAGATCCTATCCTTACTCTACATGCAATAAGTTAATTATGTACGCTACTAGCCATTACCGCACACACCTTGAACTTTAAATAGGAATAGATAATTCTCTGACACTCCAAGCTTATTGTGCACTAAATATATCCTACAAAATTTTAGGAAATTTATAAAACAAGTGTAGGCATACTCTCCTTTTGAACTGCAAAGAAAACATACATTTTTGAAGGAAATTCCAACCATATTTAGAAATTTCTCTACCTAAAAGATATCCTTGAACTAACTTCTAGACCACCAAACTCATATTGACTGCATACCTAATATGATATAATAAATACACCAACTATTTGAAGGTAGTCACATCTCAATTAAACTTCATGTATGTTACTTGATATATGATATGACTGATTAGACAACCTCCACACTGATAACCAACATGCTTTCTAAACATAGCACTTTAAGTCAATGGAATATAATGATAATTCAAGTATGATACTTCTAGTACTCATACAATCTCTTTCATCTTTGAAATTCCTGACATCCTTTGATAACAACTGTTAGCATCCTTTGAAAAATCCTTTGTTGAATCAATGATAACCTATGTTCAACAATCTCTCCCTTTTACATTGATGGCACATAGAAAATTTTTGGGGCCACCAAACACATCATAATAACACGCCTGAATGATTTCTTGGATATATCATTTACTCCCCCTATGAAAGACATGGTATTATGAGATTATTCTTTTTCAGAAATTTAGCATTCTAAACTTACTTTCTCTTTAATTTAGCATCTTCTAAATTCAGAATTTTGAGCCTACTCTCTCCCCTTTTGACATCAATCACAAAGGTTCAACATACCTATTTTGACATCCACTGACTCCCCCTAAGAGGAGGCACCATTTTTGCAACCCTTTCCAAATTTATTGGTACACTACACTATCCAAAAACATGTTCCTTAGATATACTCCTCCTAATTCCATTCTTTACTACCTTTGAAATTATTTTGCAAGAGATCCAACCCTTCTTGTAGTAGGGATAAAAAACTCCCCCTCACCTTGTGCTTCATCTTGAGTGAAGAGGATGGATCAACAACTCCCAACTTCCTAAGTGGCTTGATGAATAAATCTGCAACTTTCTCTTTTGTATCCACATATTCCAATCTCACTTCCTTGTCTGCAACCTTCTCCATCAAGAGATGACACTTGATTACAATGTGTTTTGTTCTTGAGTGTATCATTAGATTCTTTGAAATATTTATTGCATTAATTTTATCGCAAAGAATAGTGATAGGATCTTCAAACTTAACCTTCATCTCCTTCAAATCTGTTTCATCCAAATCACCTAAGTACAACATGATGTTGTAGCAATGCATTTTTTTTCTATAGATAAAGAAACTAGTTCTTGCTTCTTATTCAACCAGGACACCAAACTGTCACCAAGGAAGAATGCACCACCACTTGTTCTCTACTGGTCATCAACACATCTAACTAATTTGCATCTATGTATGCAGTTAGAGTTAAATTATCACTCTTTGGATGCAACAATCTGAAATATTCAGTAGGCTTAAAATACCTAAATATCCTCTTTACTACTTTAACATGAGTCTCTCTACGTGTTGCCTAAAATCTGGCAACCGTTTCAACTTCTTGCATGATATCTGGTCCAAATGTTGTCACATATAACAAACTACCAATCATAGACCTGTACAAAGTCTAATCTATCGAAGAAGATGTCTCTTCAAATTATATGCCTTCAAATTGAGCATACCCTTTACATACAAGTCATTCCTTGTTTCAGAACCCTTCACCTCATTCATTTAGCTTTTTTTGAGCACCCACTTTGTTTCAATCACATTCTTGTCTTTAGTTCTTGGGACAAGCTCCAAAGTTTCATTCTTCATGATATGATTTGGTTTTTCCTCCATGGCTTCTATCCATCCTTATTCTTTTCTTGCTTCTTTGTATGACTTAGGTTCTATATTTGATAGTAAATCAAAGTGTCCTTGCTCACCTAATCTCCCAAGTTTCTTTTGAGTCTAAACCCCACTATCTTTATCTCCTATGATTTGGTCTTCAAAATGATTTTTTTGAACATACTTTGCTAGAGTTTTTGTAGCAACTTCTAAATATTGAATATTACTCTGAATTGGTTATTCATCATCTTCTACTTCTAGAATGCTAGTAGACAGAGTAGTCACATCAACTCTCATATTTTCACTTTCAACTATCTTCTTCAATATTTTGTTATAACATCTATAAGCTTTACTTCTTAAGGAATAACCAAGAAAAATACCTTCATTTGATCTAGAATCAAACTTAACTAAATTTTCTTCATCTCTCTGGATATAGCACTTGGGTATGTGCAAGTCATCATGGAAAAAATAGGCCCCTAAGTGGCAAAAAAATCAGAGTTAGGCAACTTAACGTAAAAATTTGAATAAGTTATCTATATTATTTCAAAAATATGTAAGAATATAATCTATAGAAAGTTGAATGTATTTTCGAAACTACTCGGTTTATTTTTAAAAATATATCTATCTATTTGGTGAAAATTTAAAATTTCAATGCAGTGGTACTTAAATTTCAGGGAAAAAATAAGAAGTAGGTGTTTGTCCTGACCACCTAACCACAATAAAATGATAATATTTTTTTCTAAGATTTTAGATATAAGTAGAGGACTCATGTCTAGATGTGATGCATATTTTTTGTAACTTTTTTCCAAGTAAATAATTAATTATGAATTTTTATTACAAATTTTAAAAAATATAAAAACCTATATGTCTCGACCACCTTAACTTGGTCAAACTTTATGAAATTCAATTTGTTTTTTTTAATCCTATAGTATGCAAAGCATAGAATGTGACGCATGTTTCAGATTGAAAAAATATGATATTATTTGAAAGCTATAGATGTTTTTCAATCAGCCTATCAATCAAGACTTTAGTGACACTGAGAATCTCCTTTAAAAACCCTTTTCGTTTCATCAATTTTGGGTTAAAAAAAATTCATCAGCCACATACCCTACACATACCCATCATATCACCACTTTTTGGCCCATCATGATCCTGAACATACCCTATCATTTTTTTTAATGTAATTTCTATATATTAATGTCTTTACTTCTTATTCTAATAGATAAGAATTGACCAAGAACTAAACTCTAGGAGGAGCACTAGGAGCACTCCTCGACTACAACATAAACGAATGATAGACATATCGCCATCTGATTGACAAGCAAAGGGAAATTTTTTATTTCAAGAGCATGGAGAGCAATGATTTTTTATTCCAGAGCCCTTTGTTGTATGCTTATATGGCATTTTTGTACATATTTTGTATTGGATATATTTGATATTATATGGCTATATTGTACCTATATTTTATACTTATATCAACATATATTGATGTATTCCTACATGGCTATTTGGTTAATACAAATCCTTTTTATCAATGGTGTCCATATTTGCATTATAAATCCATGGTTCAATAGATATGAGTTACATGTATTCAAGTGTATACTTTACAACATACGTGTATACTTTTGTGACTTACATGTATTCCAATGTATACTTTGCGACTTACATGTTTTCATGTGTATACCTTGTATTCATGCATATACTTTGTATTAATTTGTGTATACTATGTATTTGTGTTTATACTTCAAGGCTTACATGATTTTTAGTACTTGTGCTTCCCTTATTCACATGTACATGCTTGACTTATTCACATGTATACTTATTAATTGGTTAGCCCTAGCATTGATCATTGTTGTCCTTCATGGTTTGTCTTGAATATTAATTGATTGATGCTAAACAACTTTATTAGTTGATGTTAAACAACTTCAATATTTTTAGGAATACTAGTAGAGTTACAAATTCCAAAATTGCACAAATTGAAAAGAAAAGATTAACTATAAATAAATGCACTAATTATTAACTTGATAATTGATTAGGAATGAGTATAAAATATATCAAGAGATGAGCCTTCTAGAATGACAACTACCAACTAGAAAATAGGCAAAGCATTCCCAATACTTTGAAAGTAATAATCCACCCAAAATTGCAACGGGAGAGAAGTGATGCAAAGTAGTGAGACCTTCAATTACAAATCACAAATTCAACTGATTTCAACAAGGCTTCAATCTCCAAAACCCTAACTAGGGTGATTCCCTTCACAACTTCACTATTTGCCTAATAGGTTTGTAGACCTAGTTTCTTGGACCTATCTCACAACTCCACTCTCAAACCCATTAACCAATTATATTTTTAGAAACCCTTTAAGGCATACCAAAACATATCTCAAAATCTCATATAACTCTTTTGAAACAAATCCCTCAAACTGATGCTTCTATGTTGTCTCCTTATACCAAATAGGCCTAATTTACAAAGCAAATCTCCTCTAAAAAAATTTACAATGCCAAATACCTATGGACAGTCATTTACCAATCTATAAAAACACCAAATCTATTATTTTTAGCCAATGAACCGCTCACTAAGTCCACTTTATACAAAACCCTCATTTTTAGCATGTGACAAAGGGGTTTACTGAAAATCCCACTTGCCAACTTCTTTACACTTCAACAATGTATCAAACATGCTTCAAATGGCCTGCACATGCTTAATCTATAACCAAAATTTGTTTCCCCAAAAGTTTTCCTCACCTACCCACCTTTAACCATCAAATTTCACTTAAAATATTCAAATTTGACAACTAGGGCATCATGCTCAAACCCCCAAATGACCAATCCTACTCCCAAAACTATTCAATAAACTAAATACTACCATATTGTACCCATTCCACTCAGCTATAGGAGTTGCAGTCAATGGAATGGGCCATAATCACATTTTTATGTCTTCAAAACCTTAAAATTGGAGTTTCAGACCCACCTACAGGAAAAACTCAATAAGATTCTACACCCCAATGGGAATGTATCAAACTCAGTCAAAATGATAAATAAGACATTGAAACAAGAATTCAAATCAATTTTGAGTCACCATCAAGTCGTACAGGCCATGCAACTACTCTGTAACAACAATATTCAATAGAAAATATATAGAATTTCAATGAAAATAGGATCTTTATTATTCAATCTTTTAGAAAACCTCCAAAAACCTTAACCAGCCTATTACAACTATTCTAGCTGCCCTTTGAATGCCCATGACCATTGAGCTTCCTTAATTTTACATTTTTTTTTCACTTTTACAACTTTTCAATATTGCACTTTTGACAATTTTGCAAAAATGTGACAATATAAACTCAATGACTCTTAATTACACATTATATGGTCTATTAGGACCTTATTTAATTGAAAAAAACTTGAATACACCTAAAATTATTGAAAGATCTCATTTGAAAATATTAACAAAAAATGCATTTGGTGCCCCTACACCAAGAAGGCTTATTTAAGATCCTTGAGCAATGTATTTTCTAATGCTTCCTTGTTCTTACATATCTCAATTCAGTTTAATCCAAAGAGCTCCATGAAATGATTTATCTAAAAGCAAAAAACACATTTTCAATTGGTATTCCATGAAATTATTCATAAAAAGATTCCAATATATTTAATCATTTGATTGTAACAACTCAATTAAGCAAAGGATACATAATTTTCACAACACTTGCATAACATAATATTCATAGTAGATGAAGTAGTGTTTTGGTGTAAAAGAGGACCATTCCTAGCCTAAATGTACCTATCGGGATGCATTGGAGCAGTTTGTTTGGTCACATGAATTGAAAAACGAAAGTTGCACCACTTTGCAACTTTACACTGCTTGTATTTGACACTTTTTCCATCAAGTGAAAGCTTGACACAACAAAAAAATGACTCTGAGATAAAAAAAAATTGAAAGAGGTTATTGTAGAGGGTCCCAACGTGATCCCATAGGCTCAGATGAAGAGTTCGTAAGCATCATGGTTTTTGAGTAATAGCCTATCAAAGATTGCTTTCTTTTTGCACTTTCGACCCTTAAGGGATCGAGTTGGTTGAATGTAGCTCAGAGCGATTCTGTGTGTTTGGGTGCAAAAGAAGACAATTCCTAGTGTAAACATACCCATCTATATGCATTGGAATAGTCTATTTAGTCACATGAGTTGCAGAACAAAAGTTGCACCACTTTGCAACTTTCAACTATTGCATTTGACAATTTTTTCCCCAAGTGAAAATTCACCACCACGGGTAAATGCCTCAGACAGAAAAAAATGAGAGAAGTTATTATAGAGGGGCACAATGCAATCCCATAGGATCAGATGAGAAGTTTCTAAGAATCATGGTATCCAAGTAACATGTTGAAGTTTGTAGCCATTTTGCATTTTGGCCTTTTAAGGGATTGATTTGGTTGAACGTAGCTCAGAGCGATTCCACATGTTTTAGTGTGAAAGTGGACCATTCCTAGCGTAAACATACCTATTTAGATGGATTGGAATACTCTGTTTGGTCACATGAGTTGCAAAACGAAATTTGTACCACTTTGCAACTTTCAACTACTTGCATTTGACAATTTTTTCCCCAAGTGAAATTTTTCACCACGAGAAAATGCCTTTGAGGTAGTGAAAATTGAGAGAGGTTATTGTAGAGGGGCCCAATGTAATCCCATAAGACCATACAGAAAGTTTCTAAGAATCACGGTATCCGAGTAACAACATGTTGAAGTTTGCAACCATTTTGCACTTTGGACTCTAAAGGGATTGATCCGATTGAACGTAGCTCAGAGCAATTTTGTGTGTTTGGGTGCAAAAGAGCACCATTCCTAGCATAAAAATACCTATTTAAATGCATTGGAATATTCCATTTGGTCACACGAGTTACAAAATAAAAGTTGCACCACTTTGCAACTTTCAACTTCTAGCATTTGACAACTTTTTCTCCAACTGAAAATTTGCCACCATGGGAAAATGACTTTGAGATAGCGAAAAAAGAGAGAGGTTATTGTAGAGGGGCCCAATGTGATCTCATAGGCTCAAATGAGAAGTTTCTAAGCATCACGGTATTTGAGTAACAACATGCAAAAGTTTGCAACCATTTTGCACTTTGGACTCTTAAGGGATCGATCTGGTTGAATGTAGCTCAGAGCAATTCCTCGTGTTTGGGTGTGAAAGAGGACCATTCCTAGCATAAACATACCTATTTGGATACATTGGAACAGTCTGTTTGGTCACACGAGTTGTAAAATGAAAGTTGCACCACTTTGCAACTTTGCACTGCTTGCATTTAACACATTTTTCATAAAGTGAAAACTAGACACCATGGGAAAACCACTTGGAGATAGCAAAAACTCAGAGAGGTTATTGTAGAGGGGACCAAATTGATCCCATAGGCTTAGATAAGAAGTTTCTAAGCATTATGATATCTGAGTAACACCATGTTAAAATTTGCAGCTATTTTGCACTTTGGAGTCTTAAGGGATTGATCCAGTTGAACGTAGCTTAGAGTGATTCTGTGTGTTTGGGTGTGAAAGAGGACCATTCCTAATATAAAAATACCTATTTTGATGTGTTGGAATAGTCTATCTGGTCACATGAGTTGTAGAATGAAAGTTGCACTACATTGCAACTTCGTACTGCTTACATTTGACACTTTTTCTATCAAGTGAAAATTGAACACCATGGGAAAACTACTCTGAGATTAAAAAAAAAAAAAAGAGAGGTTATTGTAGAAGGGCTTAACATGATCTTGTAGGCTTAGATGAATATTTCTTAAGCATAATGGTTTCCAAGTAATAGCTTGTAAAATACTGTTGCCCTTTTGCACTTTGGACCCTTAAGGGATCGAGTTGATTGAACATAGTTTAGAGCGATTTCATGTGTTTGGGTGTGAAATAGGAATATTCCTAGCATAAATGTACCTATATGAATGCATTGAAACAGTTCATTTGGTCACATGAGTTATAGAACGAAAGTTGCACTATTTTGCAACTTTACACGACTTGCATTTGACATATTTTTCATCAAGGGTGATCCCATAATAGTGGTTTACAATTTTTGGCCAAACTGGACACTGAAATTATTATTTTTAACTAAATCTTCACATTCAGGCACCTATAGCGGCTAAACCGTGAGGAATTTGAAGATCATGCAGACTAGAGTCTCATCAAATTTTGTTTATAGATTCTAAAAATAATTTTTTCAAAATTTTTGGAATCAAATTTCACTTCTTTTTCCATCTCCCATGAAAATTGATTTTTTTGAGAAACAACATTTTTAAAAGTGAGGCACACTGTATAACGCATAACTTTTTTTCCATGAAGGATAAAATTCTAATTCTTTCAAATTTAGATTTGTAACTCTGATATCTAGTGCTTCCACTTAGTTAGATAGTTTTTATTGAATATTTTTCCTTAATCAAGTTTCAAAGTCAAACAAATTACAATTCGCATACGTATGACCATGTATAACACTTAACTTTTTTGTATATGTCAAAATTTAATTTAATTTTTTTTGTTGCATCAAGGACTTCAATATCTGCACTCATATTTTTCAATTTTTTTTTTGATAATCTTCTATTTTTCCACATGTGAAGAACAAAGAATTCATTTTCGATGAAAAACCTATGTTTAATAAAACTTAAAAACAAATACATAACAAAACCAAAACATATTAAAATTATATTCATTGGATAGCTTGTTCTGAGGAATACCATAATCATTTGAAATAAATTTTAAATGAATTCATTTGATCCCCCAAAAAGCTAAATCAAAAGTGATTTTTTATCAAGATTTTGATAGGTGTAAAGGGAGGCAGCGATTTATAGGTATGGTTTAAAAACTAGTGAGGTTCTATCCAAGGGGTTTGATCTAAGGTGATTTGATCAAACCCTCTTCAATTGGAATCCTTAAAATGGAAATTTTTAAGGCTTAAATCATTATATTTTCTAAAAATATGTGATTTCAGCTAAAATTCGTTCCTCTCAGGAATTGTAAACCACTATTATGACAGCACCCTCAATTGAAAACTGGACACCACGGGAAAATGACTCTGAGATAAAAAAAAACCAAGAGAGGTTATTGAAGAAGAGCCCAACACAATCCCATAGGATTAGATGAAGATTTCTTAAGCATCATAGTTTTCAAGTAATAGTTTGTCAAAGATTGTTTCCTTTTTGCACTTTGGACTCTTAAGGGATCAATCTGGTTGAACATAGCTCGAATTGATTTCGCATGTTTGGGTGCAAAAGAGGACCATTCATAGTGTAAATGTACACATTTGGATGCCTTGAAATAGTCCATTTGGTCATACAATTTGCATAATGAAAGTTGCACCACTTTGCAACTTTATATTGCTTGCAATTGATACTTTTTCCATCAAATCAAAATTGGACACCACAAAAAAATGACTCTGAGATAACAAAAAATGAGAGAGGTTATTATAGAGGTGCCCTACATGATCCTGATGCCTCAGATAGGATTCCCATAACCAACATGGTATCTAAATAATAGGCCGTAAAAAATTGTTGCATTTTTGTAATTTGGATTGTTAAGGGATTACGTTGCTTGAATTACAAATGTTTGAGAGAAGCAATAAATTTTGATGCAAAGTAGGGAGGAAATCAACCTACAATCACAATTCAATCCTTTAGAAACAACTTTGTAACCCTTTTAAACCTATCTCTCCAACTCTTCAAAAATTAACTCAAATTCCCTTGTAGGTTTGTAGACCTAGTTTCTATACCAAAAATCTAAGATCCAATCTCAAAATCACTAACCAATTGTATTTTCAGACACTCTTTAACATCTTACAAATCATACCTCAAAAGAAACATAGGTCATTTTGGACCAACTTCTCCAAAATCATGCAACTACACTTTCATAGACCTCAATTAGGTCACTTTAACAAAGCATCACCCACTCAAACCCCTTTCCAACCCTAAATATTTATGGACAATCACTTACTAGTCTACAAAACCTCCAAAATCTACAACTTTTGATCAAATAATCACTTCCTATGACACCAAAACATGAAACCCTCACTTTATGCCATTCCAAAGGGGTTTATTGAAAAACATTGTTCCAAGCTTCTACATAGCCAACCAAGGCCTCAAAAACCTTTAGTTATGTTTTCACATGCTTGAAGGTTCATCAAAATCTACTTCCCCCAAGATTTTCTACAACTTCCCTCCTCTAACCATCAAATTTCACTCAAAATACATAGTTTGACAATTAGGGCATCATGCCCAAGCACTCAACTCGCCTTCCCTGCCCTTCCAAAGCTTCAAAAAATTAAATATATTCCTTCTCATTCCAAATCAATCATCTCCCAATATTTCCTAAGACAATTTCACCAAAAACCAACATCTAAACTCCATTTTAAAGCCAAAATTCACTCAATTTCCTCTAGGACAACAACCAAAAACACTCCTAAACATTTTCCCTACTCCTAAATCTTATTCCCACATCTAATCCTACCATTTTGGACTCATTCCACTGAGCCATAGAGAGAAAAAATAGGTGGAATGAGTCATTTATTCATTTTTAGCCTTCAAACCCTTATGACTGGCTGCACAAACCTGCAATTAGTAATTTGACAATAAAATTCTTAAAACTAAATGAATTTCCTTAACTCCAAAGAAAAAACATAGCTAACACCTATCTCTACCAATTGGAAAAGCTTTCATGACATAATAATTTTGTACGGCCAAGTAAAATAGTCTACAACAGAAAAATACAATGAAACATACAAAATTACAAGAGAAATCAGGGGATTTTTATTGTTTTTCCTTCACAAAAACCTTCAACAACCTCTTCCTTCGAGTTAAAAACATATTTAAACCTTAACCAACCTATGAAAGTGGCTCTAACTTCCCTTTTCATTCCCATGATCGTTGGGCTTCTTCAAGTTTACATTTTTTTGCACTTTTTTCACATTGACAACTTTTCAATTTTTGCAATTTTACATCATTTGGACAAATATGAAACATGAACTCCAAAATGACTCGAAAACCAACTAACATGAATTATTACATTATCAATTGATCTAATATGACCTTATTTAATTGAAATTTGAAACTCAAAACACAAAACTAAATTAATACTTCCATGAACCAAATTTGCTCAATAACCTTTGTGCCCCTAAACCAAATTTCAATATTTGAGTAAATCTCATTACAATGCCTTAGGTACTCCATTCTCATAGATATTTTACAATTTCACATATACATTCAAGATTATCGTATAATGTCTACATCATATGTGCTCATGATTAGGTTAACTTCAAATGAGTAACTTGAGATTCCCTCGCTAAGCTTCACACGCTCTTTTATAATGGTTTCAAATCAGAATTGAGATTTGTCAAGATCATCAAAATAAGGATGTTGCATTTCTTTTTTGGTTGAGATTCCCTTTGATGGCTCATAAATTAACATTTTCTACAAGGAGAGACAAATCAATTTTTAGTAGTTTACTTACAAATACGCAAAGTAAAAGAAGAAAAAGAAAAAGCATCCAAAATTGAAATGAAGTGAAAATAGATTGAAGGCACTTACAAACAACAAATCCACACCATTTGGTTCCAACTCGGGAAAAAAAAGGCATAAATCTTGATGCTTCCATTAAGGATAAGCATGATAGGCTCTCAACTTAGTCACTCCTGGTCATACATCTTCACTACGAGTTCTAAGATACCTATTGCACACAACACCTCTCATGAATAGAATAATTTGAAATTCAAGATGCTCTTATGATGTCTACATCATAGGCATTGATGATAAGGTTAAATTCAAATGAATAACTTGAAATTCCCTCACCAAGCTTCGATGCACTTTTTTAATGGCTTAAATCATAATTGAGATTTTTCAAGATCGTTAAAATAAAGATGTTGCATTGCTTTTTTGGTTGAGATTCTCTTGGATGGATCATAAATCTAAATTTTCTAGAAGGGGACACCAATCAATTTTTAGCAGGTTACTTACAAATAGGAAAAGTAAAAAAAGATGATAGCATTGGAATCAAACAAATTAATGTACATACAAATATAAATTAATAAGAACCAATGTGCATACTTATAAATTAATCCAACAAACCATCTGAGTCTACTCTACTCTTTATTGTGTCAAGTATTGCCTCATGGTCAGACTCACAGACCTTCCACAAGGTCTTGTTCAAAGTTCTACCCCCATATTTTTTCAAACTAACATTGGATGCCACAACAAGGTTTGAGTAATGAAGAATCTTACGATGCATGTCAAATTCCTTAACAACCAATGTTTAACACTCTTATGTGGGTACATTCTAAGCCACGTTCCAATAAGAACAACTAAGCCTGTAGGGTATTTGATGTTTTCTCCATCTATAACTGGGGCATCCAATTTATTTTTTTTCTCAACACAACACAACAATAGTATGTTCCCTCTTTGTTGTCTTCATCTACAATAATTGCATAAACATGCCCTGCATTGATATGTGCAGCAAATCTTTTGAAATTAGTCAACATTACGAATACACTACAAAGTAAGATAACAATAGAAATTTTAAAAAGTAAGCAAGTAGATATATTACTTGGTTGAACTAGATCTGATACGTGGTCAAAGTTGACCGATGATTCCATCTATGTTAATTCCAATGTTGTTGGAGGGTGATACGTGTGAAGTGGGCTAAGATAACTTGTCAACCCTTTGTCAACCCACTTCCCTAACTCACAATCATTCTAGGCTTGCATTGTACATAAAGTAAAAAAGCATGCCATCTTTCGTGTATTGATACTCCATGAACCTGCATCTGAGCTAAGGAAAAAGTGTATCTCACTCAATCTTATTAGTGTATAATAATCCTCATATGGTGCAATGTTAGTATCATCCATCAACCAAAAAAATCTATGAAATGAAGATTTACCTTCATTACCTGGACCCATTGAAACATTACACCACTTGACGATTGATCTTGCATCTGTCAACTTTGCATTGTCTTTATACTTTAACTCTTCTTGTGCTAATGCTCTTTTCACATCATGCTCCCCCTTTCCATGCCCGACCTCACAAAATTTCCACATATGCTCAACACTTGTAATGACATGCATACATTATATGCCAACCATATGATATGCCCCTTTGAGCCAAATCACTGTAGAACATTTGGAAGCAACCTTGCTCGAAATCTAGAGAATGTGTGCGATCATCACTAATATAAAAATGATACTCCCTCAATACCTTCCTTTGGTCCTCTATACTATCAATTGCATGAATGAATGTTATGTGCACAAATATCAAAACCTATGTGGAGTTGTAATACTATGACTGCACCTCATGTTGTGGCTGTAGAGTGTAGTTCTCTGCAAAGTCAACCACTAATACTATTCTCCCAACTGGAAAGGTTTCCTTGAATAGATTGAATTGTGTGTCTAGCCATTGAGCTCTATGGGTATGCCTTGCATACTCATACACTATATTGTCACAAAACATGGACATAAACTGATACACTAGAATCTTCTGAGTAACCAAATCACACCTTTTTCTTGAGACCCATCTTTTGTAATGTATGTCATTGTTTTATACTTCCAAAAATCTACTAGTTTTTATCCCACCTCATATGTGCTTTGCATATGTTGACATATTGGCATACGCTGCAAGCCACCGCAACACTTGCATGAACCATCCAAGCATGTTGTCTTGTAGAATATTTGGCCATCCTCTATTTCACATTTTTTTTTATAAGAACTATCTTGAAGATGTTGGTGGGGCTTCTATGCCACAATCTTGTAAAACATCGTTAGTATGCAAATCTAAACATATAGAGTGATAAATATCATAATGGTTAGAGACTTCAATATGTAGTCTGCAACAAAAAGTAGTGTGTGTAATTTGTCTTGACATAAAAAGGTTTAAGCATTTCAAAATATCTTTGACAGATACTAGTTTTAGGATAATCCTGTTGAAATTTATGAAAAAATTGGGTTTGATTCGTATCCAAAAAATGCTTTGGATGTGGCTCACGGTTTCGACTATTGATTCTTCTTCTTACCACATCCCTTTGATTTGGAGATAGCCTTCTGTTATTCTTCCAATACTCTTCAATTAGTGTTCTAAATGCTTCAACAACTTTTTTATCTTTTCGTGGAAATCTCCCTAAGAATGCCCATAATTCATTTGAATCAGTGCCCTCAATTCTTTTCTTCCTTTGAACGGCTCTTGATAAAGTTTTTCTACTAATTATCATTTGTTCACTCATCTTTCTAATGAAACAAGCTCTTTATGTTTGACTACTTACCAAAGTTGATGTAATGACACGTAGGGTGACATTACTATCCTTTGAGTGTGAGGTTTTACCCACAATCTCATAGGCATCCATTAGATTCTTCACAATAGTGTTTTCACTCGATGCATTTGATGTTCTCAACCCAAGAGTCTACATGATGTTTCTATACTTTATACCCCGCATCATTTCAACAAATAGTTGACATCTTGTAGTCTCATTTATCCTATCAAAGAGCAATTTCCAAATGTTATCAGCATATCTTCTACAAGTGCATGTTGGAATCTTATCTTCCATGTGCTACAAAATATCCTCATCAATATTAATCAAATACTTTGGCTTTCTTTGCAAAATTCTAGGTGGTGTTCTCCTAGGTACATACATCTCAACATTAGGAATTTCATCAATATTTAATTGAGGTGGGCTAGATTGCATACCTTCAATCGAGGGTGGAGTAGAAGAAATACCTTGAGGTTCACGTGGGGATGATGGCATACCTTCTTCATCAAATCTGAGTGATGATGTACTCTCAACTTGAGATGCACTAGATAGTGTCCAACCATATTCACTTGTGATAGATGGTGTCCCTCCATATTCACTTATGGTAGATGGTGTCCCTCCATATTCACTTGTGCTTAATGGTGTCCCTTCATATTCACTTGTAGTAGAGGGTGTGTCTCCAACTATGGTATCTGAATTTGTCTTACCACGATGCTTTCGCATTCATGCCCTTTGTGCTGCCAATGCCTATTCTCTTTTTCATGGTTGAGGCTCCTCTTTAGTTGGTTTTTCAATCATATCCAATTTCTTCTTTTCACGATATGTCACCACTCATTCTCTCTCCTTTTCATTTTTGGTTTCATACTCTTCATCTATTAGTTTATTCCTTGTTTGTTTCTTTGGCATGGAAAATAATATTAGTTGTAGCATGGTAATGAGATGAATATTAGTTCCTAAAAAAATGTATCCATTCAAATAAATGAAATATATGTCATTCAAAGCTTCATAAAAAATACTTACAATCCTCTTGTAGAAGAGTATTTCTAGCATAGAGAAAGGTCACATGAATTTTTTCAATGGAATTCCTTAAAGAAATGTGGTAATGTGGAATTCCATGATTGCAAGATAGGCTGAAAATGGAAGCATGGACAAGGCATGTGAATTCTATGAGGCATATGCTGCCCCTACCTTCTCAACCCTACCGCATTGGTTGGCTAGCGAGCGAGCCCACCAATGCGGTAGGGTTGAGAAGGTAGGGGAAAAGTTTTCCTCATAGAAATGGGGTCTCACATTGATGTATATCACGTTTAGACCCCATTTATATTAGGCATATGTTGCCCCTACCTTCTCAACCCTACTACATTGGCGGGCTAGCAAGTGAGCTCACTATCCTGTCAATGCGGTATGGTTGAGAAGGTAGGGGTAACGTATACCTCATAGAAATGGGGTCTCACAGTGATGTATGCTTCCCCTAACTTCTCAACCATACTGCATTACCAAACTAGTGGATCATTGGAAAGCTAGCGCACTCACTAGCCTGCCAATGCGGTAGGGTTGAAAAGGTAGAGGCAATGTATGCCTCATAGAAATGGGGTCTCACAGTCACCATGAGAACCAATTTCTATGAGGCATACGCTGCCCCTACTTTCTCAACCATACCACATTGGAAAGCTAGTGGAGCATTGGCAAGCTATCTCACTCACTAGCTTGCCAATGCGGCAAGGTTGAGAAAGTAGGGGCAGCGTATGCCTCATAGAAATGGGGTCTCATGGTGATAAGGTAGGGGCAGTGTATGCCTCATAGAAACGGGGTCTCACAATGATATACATCACTGTGAGACTTCATTTGTATGAGGCACACTACTGGAAAGCTAGCTCACTCACTAGCCTACCAATGTAGTAGGGTTTAGAAGGTAGGGCTAGTGTATGCATCATAGAAATGGGGTCTCATGGTGACCGTGAGACCCCATTTCTATATGTTGCCTCTACCTTCTCAACCATACCACATTGGAAAGCTAGTGGAGCATTAGCAAGCTAGCTCACTCACTAGCTTGTCAATGCGGTAGGGTTGAGAAGGTAGGGGAAGCGTATGCCTCATAGAAATGGGGGTTCATGGTAACCATGAGACCCCATTTCTATATCACCATGATACCCCATTTATATGAGGCATACACTTCCTCTACCTTCTCAACCATACCTTATTGGCAAGCTAGCTCACTCACTAGCCTGCCAATGCAGTAGGGTTGAGAAGATAGGGGCAGTGTATGCCCCATAGAAATGGGGTCTCATGGTAATGTATCACTATGAGACCCAATTTCTATGAGGCATACTTTTCCCCTACCTTCTCAACCCTCATGGTGATACATCACCATGAGACCCCATTTCTATGAGGCATACACTGACCCTACCTTCTCAACCCTACCAGAGTAGCAAGCTAGTGGAGCATTGACAAGCTAGCTCACTCACTAGCTTGCCAATGCAGTAGGGTTGACAAGGTAGGGGAAGCGTATATCACCATGGGACCCCATTTCTATGAGGCATACACTACCCCTACCTTCTCAACCATACCAGATTGGAAAGCTAGTGAGTGAGCTCACTATCTTGCCAAGCTCAATAGCTTGTCAATGCTACCACATTTTGCATACATTTATACAAAAACATTATTGTCAAACAATTCAAATCCTTTGTCCATGCTTCCATTTTGAGCCATGACTACAAGATACATTGCACCTTTCCCCATGTTGCTAACTTAGCCTTGAATAAAGAGTCTTCAAATAGTGGAGAGAAGGGTTAGAATCCCTTGTACGTAGACTAATCAAGGAAACATTTAAAATATATCACAACATAAGTGATGAGGTAGATTTAGAAATAGAGATGAAAAGAAAAATAGTTTCAATGATCTATCAATGTGGGAGGAGTATATTCCATTTTTTTAGAGACATGTATGGAAAATTTGGTACCATAGACAAGGAAATCAGTTGCTTGGTATAACTATTTGACAAAATACCTCAATGAAAGCTTTGGAGAGTGGTATGCACATCCATAATAAAGGATTGAGAAATGATGTTTTATTTTACTTAAAGCTTATGTCATATATATGTGTATACAAAATGTGGAAGCATACACAAGGTAAGTCAATTATTAAATAAAAAAATGCCTCAAAGAGATGTGGTTTAAAAATGTAATTGGTAAGTGTATAGAATTGTGTAATTTAAAATGTGTATTGACAACCTAAGGTTATAATGACAAACAAACAATGATCAACATGGAATATGCAAAATAACAAAAATGAAAGCAAGCCATAATAGAATGAAAGAAAATGTGTAAATACTTCACATACCTAAAAAACCGGAGTTTCAAATGGAGGAATTCTACCCAATTATGTAGCCTTTGCTTCTTCTTTCTTCAAACTCCTCAACAATTTGACTTTTTCAAAAGCTTGTCCCCCTTCAAACTCAAATTGTATATCACTTTTGAATGAAATTCAGACTTGAATTGATATTATATGCCTTTCAACATGAAAAATCTGATATTTCATGCAAAGGTGGTGGAAAGATCATGAAAAAGGTGGTGGAAGGTGAAAAACATGCATGCACACTTCACAAAATCATCAAAAAGCTACTTTTTGTCAGAGCATGCGCAGAACCAGGAGAATATGCAGAATGTGGGCCTTGAGATCATAGGTATATTGAGTTTTTTCCATTTTTGGAGAAAGCCAAAACGCATTCGCATTATAGTGCGAGTGTATTATTTCTTGCTAAAAATGGTCATAGCTCTACTTCTTCAAAACACACTCATGTTAGGAGAAAGCTATTTTTTTAATAGATTTATTTTCTCTCTTTTTCAATACCCTCTATACCCTAATTCTATCTCTCTCCTCTCTACCCTCTACCCTTAACCCTTATACCCTCTATCCTCTACCCTCTATCTCTCTCCCACTCCCTATGTCTCTCCCTCCCACCCCTTCTCCCTCTCTCAACTCTTTCTCTCTCTCTCTCTCACTAAATCATATATCTCTCCCCTCTACCCTCTACGTTTAACCCTTATACCCTCTATCCTCTACCCTCTATCTCTCTCCCACTCCCTCCCCCCTCTCTCTCTCAAGTCTCTCCCTCCTACCCCATCTCCCTCTCTCAACTCTCTCTCTCTCACTCCTCTCTCTCTCCCCTCTACCCTCTACCCTTAACCCTTACCCCCTCTCCCTCTCAAGTCTCTATCACTCAATCACTCCTATGCCATTTCATGTTAGGTTGCCAATTTCAACAAATTGGCAAGCTAGTGGGCCAAGTTAGGTTGCCAATTTCAATCACTAGCTTGCCAATTCGTTGAAAGTGGCAATGTAGTGGCCTGTTTGAAAAAATAGGTCCAAGAAATGGGGCCTCCTAGTGATGAGAGACCCCATTTCTTGGACCCATTTTTTCAAACAGGCCACTACATTGCCAATTTCACCGAATTCGCAAGCTAGTGGGTGAAATTGGCAACTTGGCCTATTTGAAAAAATGGGTCCCAAAAATGGGGTCTCCTAGTGATGTAAATCACCGCTTACATCACCGAGAGACCCCAATTCTTGGACCTATTTTTTCAAATAGGCCACTACATTGCCAATTTCACCAAATTACCAAGCTAGTGGGCAAAATTGACATCCTAACTTGGCCTGTTTGAAAAAATGGGTGCAAGAAATGGAATCTCTTGGTGATTACATCACCGAGATATCCCATTTATTGGACCAATTTTTTCAAACAGACCACTACATTGCCAATATCACTAAATTGGCAAGCTAGTGGGTGAAATTGGCATCCTAACTTGGCCTATTTGAGAAAATGGATCCAAGAAATGGGATCTCCTAGTGATGTAAATCATTGGGAGACCCCATTTTATATCACTACGAGTTCCCATTTCTTGGACCCATTTTTTCAAATAGGCCACTACATTGCTGATATCACCGAATTGGCAAGGTAGTGGGTGAAATTGGCATCCTAACTTGGCTTGATTGAAGAAATGTGTCCAAAAAATGGGATCTCCCGGTGATGAAAAATCACCAAGAGACCCCATTTCTTGGACCCATTTTTTCAAACAGGCAACTACATTGATGTAGACACGTAAAATGTACATGCACCTGATCCTAATTTTACTAACACAAGTTCATCTTCAATCATCTCTCTGCTAATCATTTAATTAAATAATCTTTATTTAATTAAATTCATCACATTTATCTCTTAATTAAATAAATCATTTTTTATCTGATATATTCATCATCTCCTATTAATTAAATAAATCACTTTGTTTAATTAATCCTATAGTCCCTCTTTTAATTAAATAATTCATTTTATTTAATTAATCTCTAAAGTCATCTCATTTAAATTAAATAAATTAATCTTTATTTGATTTAAAACTCACGCCATCCTCTTTAATTAAATAAAAAAAATCTTATTTAATTAAGTCTAAAATCATTATTCCTCTCATTTTGATTTATTTAAAACCAAAAATTTAAATCAAATGGTCAAATCAGCTAATCTCCTTTAAATTAATCAAATCCTGATTATTCTTAGTCTTAATCCATCAAATCCTCTAGATTTTGCAACTTGCACATGGAAATCAATTTAATTGATTTATAAATCATCTATTTTCATTCAAAAGAAGCATAAAAATGGAATATTTATCAAATTTGAAATCTCCCCCCAAAAGGTCTTGTCCTCCAAACATGGCATTTAACATCTCTTACAAGTCCTTTTCTTGAGCCATGTGACATTAACTTCACCTTTCACCTCATCCTTCAAGCCATCTTTTGAATTTGAATCTCCCCCCTCTTTGCACATTCTCCAAATTTTCTCAAGCTTCCTCCATTCACATCTTGACAAGTGACACTTGCCCATTGGATGTTGAATGATCCCACATTCATCCATTTTTCTCATTCCTTCATCTTTTCCTTCTATTTATAGAATTCTTCTCTTTGTATTTTTCATCCACAACTTAAGTAAACTTACTATACTCAAATTCATAGCAATCCCCATCCATCTCATTGAGTTTTATAGCTAGGTTATAATGCAGATTTTATCTTGGAGCACTCATCAATCTTCAACAAAGTGGATCACAATCTTCATCAAATCATCAGATCTTGCATAAGAGTTGGAAAAGGGCCAATTTTCACATCAAATTGGCACCAACTCCCCCAAAAGATCAAGAGTTTGCATGTTCTTAATATGATTTAGTTTGTTTTTATCATTTTTCATTGTGTTCTTGTTTTTTTCATATTTTGAGCATAGTTAAATAGATTTTATGGGGAATCATGATACTAACTTGCATTGGATCTAATAGGTTGTTTGTTTCTTATGTTTGTGCAAGTTGGGAATCTTGGTTCACAATTGCCAATTTCACCGAATTGGAAAACTAGTGGGTGAAACTGGCATCCTAAGTTGGATTGTTTGAAAAACTGGGTCCAAGAAATGGAGTCTCCCAGTGATGTGAATCACCAAGACACCCTACTTCTTAGACCCATTTTTTCAAATAGGCCACTACATTGTCAATTTCACCAAATTGGTAGGCTACTGGATGAAATTGACAACCTTAATTGGCCTGTTTGAGAAAATGGGTCCAAGAAATGGGGTCTTCTGGTGATTTGGCCTGTGTGAGAAAAATGGGCCCAAGAAATGGGGTATCCTGGTGATGTAAATAATCATTGAGAGAACCCATTTCTTGGACCCATTTTCTCAAACAAGCCAAGTTAGGTTTCCAATTTTACCCTCAACCCTATATCTCAACCATCAATCCTCAACCCTTAAACCCTCAACCCTTAACTCTTCAACCCTAAACCCTTAAACCCTCTACTCTCTACCCTCTACCCTATACATTAAACCCTCAACCCTCAATTCTCAACCCTCAACCCTTAATCCCTCAAACCTCAACCCCTATACCCTATACCCTATACATTAGACCGTAAACCCTAAATCTTCAACCATGTACCCTCAAACCATTACCCTAAGCCCTAAATGTTCTACCCTCAACCCTAAACCATCAACCCTAAACCCTTACACCCTAAACCATTAAATTTTCTACCCTCTACCATCAACCCTATAGGTCCTCAACCCTATACTCTCAATTCTCTCTCTCTCTCTCTCTCACTCACCCTATACATAGGACTCT
The DNA here is from genome assembly GCA_007258455.2 of Sequoia sempervirens. NCBI lineage: Eukaryota > Viridiplantae > Streptophyta > Pinopsida > Cupressales > Cupressaceae > Sequoia > Sequoia sempervirens. The sequence continues at coordinate 1,514 of VDFB02074719.1, read as the reverse complement.
CAACCCCAATCCTTCAACCATTTGTACCCTTAACCCTAACCCCTCAACCCAATACCTTAATCCCTCAACCCTACAGGTCATCGATCCTATACCCTCAATTCTCAACCCTCTACCCTATACATTGAATCCTCAACCCTCATATATCTATGTCCTCTATCCTTTTCTCTCCTCTCTATATTAGTTCTCCCTCCATCTCTCTATTCATCCATCCCTCCCTCTCTACCCTAATCCCTCAACTCTAATCCCTCAACCCTAAACCATTAACCCTTAAACCCCTAAACACTCAACCCTAAACCCTCTACCCTCAACACTAAACCATCAACCCTAAACCCTTACACCCTCTACCCTATACCCTCAATTCTCTCTCACTCACTCACTACCTCCCATCTCTCTCCCATCTACCATCTAACCATAACACTTAAATTCTCTACCCTCTACCCTTAAACCCTTAAACCCTCTACCCTCTACCCTAAAACCTAAACCCTCTACTCACAACCCTAAACCCTAACCCTAAACCCACAACCCTTAATCCCTCAACCCTTAAACCCACAAACCTTAACTCTTCAACCCTAAACCCTTAAACCCTCTACCCTCTACCCTCTACCCTATACATTAAACCCTCAACCCTTAATTATCAACCCTCAACCCATAATCCATTAACCCTCAACCCTAAACCTTCAACCATGTACCCTCAAACCATTACCCTAAACCCTCTACCTTCAACCTTAAACCATCAACCCTCTAGGTCCTCAACCATATACCCTCAATTCTCTCTCTCTCACTCACTCACCCTATACATAGGACTCTCAACCCCAATCCTTCAACCATATGTAACCTAACCCTAAACCCTCAACCCTATACCCTCAATCCAATACCCTAATCCATCAACCCTATAGGTTGTCAACCCTATACCCTCAATTCTCAACCCTCTACCCTATACATTGAATCCTCAACCCTCATATATCTGTGTCCCTCTGTCCTCTTCTCTCCTACTCTCTATCTCAATTCTTCCTCCATCTCTCTATGCATCCATCCCTCCCTCTCTACCTTAATCCCTCAACCCTAATCCCTCAACCCTAAACCCTCAAACCTTAAACCCTTAAACACTCAACCCTATGCCCTAAACCCTCTACCCTCAACCCTAAACCATCAACCATAAACCCTTACACCCTAAAATGTTAAAACCTCTACCCTTAATCCAATACACTAAACCATCAACCCTGTAGGTCATCACTCACTTACTCACTCACTCCTATCTCTCTCCCCTCTACCATTAACCCTCTACCCTCTACCCTTAATGCTTAAATCCTCTACCCTCTACCCTTAAACCCTTAAACGATTAAACCCTTAAACCCTTAAACCCTCTACCCTAAACCCTAAACCCTTAAACCCTAAATCCTCTACCATACACCCACAACCCTTAATCCCTCTACCCTTAAACCCTCTACCCTCTACCTAATTCTTCAACCATATACCCTCAAACCTATACCCTCAAACCTAATCCTTAAACCATA
>VDFB02074717.1:0-15994 GCA_007258455.2 Sequoia sempervirens | reverse complement strand
AAGAAGGATGGAACGCTACGTATGTGCATTGATTACAGGGTCCTGAATAAGAGGACAATCAAGAACCGATACCCGATACCGAGGATTGATGAGCTTATTGATGAGCTCCATGGTGCCTGTTATTTTACTAAAATTGATTTACGGTCGGGTTATCATCAGATCAGAGTCCGTGAGCAGGACATAGAGAAGACAACCTTCAGATGTCATTGTGGGCACTTTGAGTTCGTAGTGATGCCATTTGGGCTCACTAATGCGCCGGCTACATTTCAGTCCATGATGAACCGGGTTTTTCATTCACAGCTGAGGAGGTTCGTCTTGGTATTCTTCGATGATATTCTCATATATAGCAGGACATGGCAGGAGCACTTGGCTCATTTGGAGACAGTATTGAGTATCTTGGAGAGGAGTCCTTGGTAGTTTTAAGGAAATCCTGCGACTTGGGAATGACCGACTGTTATATCTTCGTCACATTATCACAGAGTGGAGGCGCATGGATCCCGAAAAGATCCACTTATTGTTGATTGGCTCCACACCTAAACCCTCATTACGCTTGAGAGGGTTTCTCGGTTTGTGTGGATTCTACCGTAGGTTCGTGAATGGTTATTCACGACATGTAGCCCCGATGACAGATTTGATGAAAAAGGGGGCATTTGTTTGGACTTCTGAGGCACAGGAGTGTTTTGTGAAGTTCAAGGAGTTGATAACCACATGCCCTGTTTTGGCACTACCCGACTTGACGAAGCCGTTTGAGCTTCAATGTGATGCATCAAGTGAGGGCATTGGTGCGGTGCTTATGCAGGACAAGCACCCGATTGTGTACGAGAGCCGCAAGCTCAGAGGACCCGAGAGATTGTACAGCATATATGACAAGGAGATGCTCGCGATTATGCATGCCTTAGCAAAATTCAGGCAGTATCTTGTTGGCAGCAAATTCTGCATTAAAACTGATCACAACAGCCTGAGACACTTTTTAGGGCAGCGAGATCTTAATGACAGGCAGCAGAAATGGGTCAGTAAGTTGCAGGCTTATGACTTTGATATTTCATATATCAAAGGTACACAGAACGTAGTGGCGGATGCACTTTCACGTAGACCGTACTTGAGCACTATGGTTCATATCTCGGAGGATTGGAGGCATATGATAGTGGCAGAGTATGCCAAGGATAGTTGGGCCTCCAGTATTGTTGAGGGATCAGCAGTTGATACCAGGTATACACTTGTGAATGACTTGATCATTTACAAGCACAGGATATTTCTAATTCCCGGTTCAGAGGTGAAGAACATTGTTATGCGAGCCTTTCATGACATGCCTACAGCAGGACATCCTGGATACTTCAAAACCTACAGGCAGGTTCCGGAGAGATTCACCTGGAAAGGACTCAAGGCCGATGTTCTTCAGTATGTGCGTGAGTGCCCTGTTTGTCAGAACAAGCAGGAGAACACGTACCCGGCAGGTTTATTGCAGCCACTTCCGATTCCTGACAGGAAGTGGGAATGCCTGTCAATGGACTGTCTGGCGAGCTTGCTAAGCCCAAGAAAGACACATTTATGTAGTTGTGGATCGAAACTACGATATGCCACTTCTCCGATTACCCGACTAACACAGCTACACGCAGTGTGAAGGTATTCTTTAATTGACCGAGACTTCATAGGTTGCCTCGGGCATTGTGGCAACAGAATAGTGGTTCTACAGTAACTTTTGGCGGAGTATTCGGGGCTTTGTGGGACCGAGCTCCTCCCGAGCCACAGTTATCATCCGGACAGATGGCCCGAGACGGAATAGTAAATAAGTGGGTGGAAGGTTACCTCCCGAAACTACATAAGCGAGCGATGGGCGTGGGTCAAATGGATACATTTGTGTGGTATTGCTATAACTCGACATTCATATGACCATTAGGATGTCACCCTTCCTTAGCGTTGTATGCGGGTATGGTAGCGAGTTTGTGATTTTGCTCTCTTGGTGGCGGTAGAGTGCAGTGCGAGGAGGATGGTTGCGGAGAGTGAGAAGGACACTATGAGGGCTCTCAAGGAAAATATAGCCAAGGCACAAAATCAGCAGAAACAGTATGCGGATCAGAAGAGGACGGAGAGGCATTTCGAGGTTGGTGACATGGTTTACCTCATGCTGCAGCCCTACCGTCAATCCACTCTTGGGAAGAGTGGGTCGGAGAAGCTTAAGCCACGTTATTACGGTCCTTTTAGGATCCTGAGGAGAGTTGGTGAGGTGGCTTACGAGCTTGAGCTTCCAGCAGAGAGCAGGGTACACAATGTATTTCATGTATCACGCCTCAAGAGAATTGGGTGCAGTGTGAAATACCATCTGCCCGATTCTACCTCCCTTAGATGATGAGAAAGTTGATTTTAGTACACGAGTCCATCACGGAGTATAGTGAGGCAGTTGCGTGGGAGGACTGTCGAGGTGCTCTGGTGAAATGGAAGATTTGCCGGTTAAGGATGCGACATGGGAGGCGAGATTCTGCTGACATCCGGCGTTAGAGATTGTAGGGGACAAGCAATTTCGGGAGGACTGTCATGTCCCTTCTCGTTGACATCTCTCGGTCTGAGGATTGGCCTATCACCACGACCCTCAATGAGGTGATAAATGGATAGAGGTCACCAGACTTGTCTCGGCTTGATTAGCGAGTTTGATCAGTAGGCTCTCGTTTGGGCTCGATCAGAGACTTCTTGCAGAATTGCTATTTTTAGCAGTTCCTGGTAGGCAGCGTGGGACCCCTGCTATTTTTAGCAGTATGACTTTGGCAGCATTCAGAATCACTTCTGTGTTCGTCAGCTTCAGACGGAACAGTAATCGGATGAGTAACGAGGGAAATATTAATAATTAATTTTATTAATTAAATATTAATTATTTAATGATTTTTAATATAAAGTTATAATATTAAATTATAACTTAAGTGATTCTTCTTGAGGGGTGCGCCATCATCAGAAGGGGTCATTTTGGCAATTAAATCATGATTAAATATTTTGGCTGAGACTACGGAAGAATTAAAAGAATTAAAAGTCAAATATTTATTAAAACCCTATTTTTAAGGAAATCGCACTTTTCAGCCTTATAGTGCATTTGCCTTGGGAATTGTGCCATTATGAGATTATTGAATTTGAGAACTAATCAACTTTGATCTGAGCAAGAGACTTTAGGGTTTTGAGTTCGAATTCCTTGGGGAACGAGCCATCTCCATCGAAAGCAATTCAGAGGGTGTGAAATACCACTTGATTTATTGCAGCAGAGGTTTCTTCATTCAGGAGGAATCACAGAGCTTCAGAGCATTCATTATTCCAGAGTTCTTTTCAGTGTTTTGCATTCAGAGCATACCTATTCATCTAGGCGCATTATTTCAGAGACTTGGACATTGATTTTTGAGGCCGTACTTTATTCATTGCTGTTTCTGACAGGCCGTACCTGCTGTCACGCCGTACTTCTTCATATCTTGGCCGTACTTCCTTCTAGAGAAAAATGCCTTCCTTTACTTCAGTTTCTCATCACTGGCAGGGGCGCACATATATCTAGCTTGGTTCTGGAACGTCAAAAGGAGGGAGAAGAGATATTGCATGAAGCCGTACCATCTCAAATCTTTTACCAGCAAGCTGCATATTCCAGGTTTTCAATAAAAATTGTTTATTTTTATCATTGCATGTTATCAGATATTCATTGTATTGATTCCAGTTGAACAATAAAGGAAACGCCTTCAGTAGCATTTGTAATTTCTACCTATATTGGCCGTCAAGTATTTTATTTGAATTTATCATTTATTTTCAAGCAAAATCGCATTCTTTCATTTCATGCAAAAACCCAAAAATTGCAAAAAAATCAAAAACCTTCAGAAAAACCTAAAAACAGTCAGACACAGAGATTTTGGGGAAACTAGGGTTTCTACATTACCAGAATTCTTGATGGTACAGAGCGTTTTGATTGGGCTATGTTGATTAGTGATTGCTTACATCAACAAATTACTAACTTTCTCAAGTATCATGAGTTTCATATGATATCCTATTTGGTCTACTTGGTTGCATTTCAAGGTAGCTACGCTTCTTAAATCCAATGCCACTCTCGGTGTTCAACGGTTCACGGTATTACCCTCAGTTGGAGTTTTCTCAATCCGAAGAGGACTTCCGGGCAGTGAATGATCACTTTTCCATGAAAACCGTGAGAGATCTTGATGACGAGATGCACATTCGTATTTCAGCGAGGCTAAATCAGCGATGGAGACTTGGGCAGATTGGTTCATACAGTTTCCTACTTTCACGTACCTTCGTGTTTATGGGTATGTTGGAGAGCCCCTGATGTTACCAAGGTATCCGTCAGATAGGCTTGTTTTTATGGAGTTCCTCAGACAGATGCAGCATGTTCACTTCTTTCTTCGTAGTCGTCACAAGGCTGCGGCAAATTTTCCATTCACATTGGGAATTTTCACATGCGATGCAGTGACAGATGCCAGGTTTATGTCTACTGAGATAGAAAGGTTCAAACTCAAGCCTTATACTGAGAGGCGTTCCTATGATCCTCTCGGTCATTATGCAAATCGGTTAGAGCGAGGGATTGCACATGCGCCAGCACTTGAAGTTTTCTGGGCAAATTGTGAAGATGAATTCGAGGTTCGTCGTCGTCACTATTGTAGACTCACTATTGGTCAGCTCTCTGATTACCTATCAGAAGATGTTGATGGTCTATCCGATGATGATGGAGAAGTTCTTCTCAATTCTTATGTTAAGGATCAAGTTGCTCGGCAGCCACTTCGCTCACCTGATTGGTACGGCAAGGAGAATACTTCCATTGAAGAGGTTTCCAGATCAGTGATCAAGACTAGCAAGTTGTTCTTGGAGAGCAAACAGACACGGAAGTCAGTTCCTGTAGCAGAGCCGCCAAAGGATTTCTCTTCGTTACCTTCTACTTCTAGAGCAAGACCCAGAGTCAAGGCCATTATAATATCTCCTGAAGGGGTTAGACTCAGTGGAAACACAGGGAAAAGAGCTACTGGTAAGAGGAAGCAGAAACAAGTTGAGCGTGTACCTGAGGTTCCAGTAGAGACAGTCATTCAGGCTGAGCCTCATGTTTCACCTCCTAGTTCACCTCACGTGCAACCTATTGACATAGATTCTGAACCTGAGACACCAGTTCAAACAGGATCGGGGACAACTGAAACACCACAGGTTGATACTTCAGGTACAGTCTCTCCTCGGATGAATGATATTGTTCAGTCTTGTTGGCTCGAGAAATCTTTAGGGAGACAGAGGCGTGAACCTTCGTACAACCTTGATTTGTCTGAATTTGGTGAGCCTTATCAGAAGAGATCAAACAAGAAGATAAAGAAACAAGTACACATTGAAAAGACTCCTGAATCAGAAATTGTTATTGAAGTTGCAGTTCCTCCAGAGGGTAAAAGCTTAGACGAAGTCGAAGTTGGTGACTTTACATTCATTAAAGCTAATCTTGGCAGGATTACACGAGAGACGGATGTAACTCTTCTTAAGATTGTCACCAATAATCTTGAAGAGCGTATCACGAAAGATGGAGAAGATAAAGCCTTACTCAAAGCTGAAATTGGTCAACTGCGTCAATATATTTCTGATCTTGTTCATAGAAACCCGAATAGAGCATTTGTTCTTCCTCAGAGTACACCTACAGAACAACGAAAATTAGATCAGTTAGTCAGTCATGGCAGACTTTTGGACGACTGGATTGAAAGTTTAGTTGCTGCTGGTAAAACTCTTCTTGCAGATTTATATCAGTTGAGGAGCGAGGCACATAAGCTTCGTCAGGGCATTCAGTCTCTTGAGATTGCAGTTGCACAGAGTTTGGCAAAGGATCGTGTTCTCATTTCTCAGTTGTCAGTTGCATACGATGCTTTAGAGGAGGTCGAGGATCAGGAGAAAGTTTTTACTTGGAGAGAGCAGCACCTTCTCAGGACAGAAATATGTGAGAAGATCTGTACTAAATTGTTTTCACTCAAGGATGATGTGGTTGGAGTACTTGCACTCGTCAGCGGTTTCGTTGTTCAAATTCCGTGTCATTATCTTCTCGAAGATGGCACGTATGTCGAGTTGGACAAAGTACAAGCAGAGTTCGAGAAGCTGATTTGTGACAGCCTTGAAGGTGAACCTATGGCGTCTAAGTTAGAGAATGTTTCAGTAATTGCAGCCAGTTTGAGAAAGGTGACTGAAGAGTGTAAAGATGGCATGCACACGATTACCGAAAGTGGCAGAGAACTAAAGAAACAGACTGTTATTTTTAGCAGCATCAAAGTGCCAGATGACAGAGAGATCGATGACTTCTTGGTCGAAGTGTTAGACCAAGTTGACATGGAGTGATCTGTTAGTTGGAACGTGCAGTTAGTTTCAAGGGTTGAGTCCTAAGTGGCAGTTAACTTGACTTCCAGTCTTCAGTTCACTTGCTGACTTAACACATGCTTATCTCATCCTTGGAATTATCAACGCAGGAGTTAGGGTTAGGGTTCCCAGTTAACTGAAGGTAGTGGCCAGTTAACTTTGCTTTAAATAAGGACGTGCATGTTTGCACATTGTCCAATTAGGTTATTTGTACCAGTTAAACTGAGGGTAGTTTCCCAGTTACCTGTATAGTTTACTTCATTAGGGTTTGGCGCATAGTTTGCATGCATTGTAAGAACTGTAGTGAACACAAGGTGATTTTAGGGTTACCTACACCTTGATGTATATAAATAAGAGCTTTTGCTCATTTGTAATTAACTTTTGCTTGAGAGAAATATATGCTGCGCCTACCTTGCCCTCAATATTGCTCTTTTTGTATTGGTTCATGTGTCTTCGCTATTGCAATTAATTGTTATGCCACATAGGGTTTCATGCGATTGTGATAGTGGATTCTTTCCATAGTTTAGATAAATCTGTCTTGTGCATCTTTTATTGTTATGATCAAACGTTATGCCACACAAGGTTTCGTAAGATTGTAATGATAAAACCGTTTTGTGAAGTCTTTACTATGCTGATCAAGTGTTATGCCACACAGGGTTTCATAAAGTTTTCATGGTAAATCTTCCCATAGATTAGAAAATCTGTTTTGTGAATCTTTTATCATTACGATCAAGTGTTATGCCACACAGGGTTTCATACAGATTTTGATGATAAAGCTGTTTTGCGAGTCTTTACTATGCTGATTGAGTGTTATGCCACATAGGGTTTCATGAGATTGTCATCGTGAATTCTCAAATCTGTTTTGTGCCTAATAAACTTGTTCAGATTGAGATAATAGTTGTGCCACCTTGCCTTCAAGTAGAGAATCTGAATGCGCTTATCGTCTAATAGTCATAACCTTGCTCCGTTTTCTCATGCTCTAATTTTCTTGAGGAAACTGGATAGAATTAAGTTTAGTTGTAGTTAGTGAATCTGCGAAACCCGAGAAAATTCTCAGCTGCAACGTATATAGTTTTCGAGAAAGCCTTGTACCTCTCAGCTGAAACAAAAAGACAGGAATTAGTTTAGTTTATTTCCCTTTGCAGGTATTTTTGTAAAGCACAACGAGGGAGCTTCCCCTCCTAATTTGAAGAGCACTCATTGCGTAGTGTGCATAGCTGTCCGTACCAACTCTTACTCCAGAGGTGCTAGTTGTTACGCCAACACCTTCAATGAAGAGTTGTGACCCACGAAAGGTGGCGGGTACGAAGAGAAGTCGGCCACAATAAAATATTAATTATTAAACAAGTGAAGTGCCTCTTCACAAGTTGACATCAATAGAAGATATAAATTACATTGTCAATAATCGTTTCTAATTAAATGCATAGCCAACGGCTATATGGATTTAATATTATCGCTGCTGGGAAGTAAGAGGCCCGATGCTGAACATCAACACTCTCTCTCAGCTAGGGAGGAATACTTCCAAATAACTAATGTCATGGAGTCTCTCAACATGACACCCACAATGGCTACACCCATATGTGGAAAGAGCTCATCACAGAGTCACTCAAAGTGATATCGTCCATTATGGCTACTACCATGTATGGAAAGAACATGTGCACAAGTGCCCATCACGGAGTCACTCAACGTGATGTCGTCATCTCATCATGACTTCCATCATGGCTACTCCCAGAGGGTGGATAAACACAAGTACAAGGAAATCATCACGGAGTCTCTCAACGTGATGTTGTCATGGAGTCACTCAAGGTGACATCCACCATGGCTATTCCCAGAGGGTGGAAACAAGGGCTTTCACCTCAAATTTCTATCACAGAGAAAGATGCATTAACAAGGGCTTGCACCTCAAATTCCTCCGTCTTAGAGGAAAATACACTAATAAGGGCTTACACCTCAAATTCCTCTGTCTCAGAGGAAAATGCATTAACAAGGGCTTGCACCTTAAATTTCTCCATCTTAGAGGAAAATGCATTAACAAGGGCTTACACCTAAAATTCCTCCCACAGAGAAAGATGCATTAACACAGATCTTCATGATGATGTAACTCCCTCTGAAGCTCCAAGTTCTCGCATCAACCTTCTGACCTCCCCGTCCAAGATTGCCTGCAACGCTTTCCTTAGAGAAATGGTTTCCAGCGCACACCTTTATAGAGAATTCAGGGCTGTCCTCTTCGACCTCGTCCCAAATCACTCTATTCTGAATAGGTTTGCGGAGCTACCAATGTCAAATCCAGATTGGTTGTCTTGTACAATTCTGATCTCAGCAGCTGAAGAGGTCTTCCAAGGACTTTAGCATCGGTCTTGCAACACTACGACCTTCACTTCATCTTAGTGAGTCACAGAACTCCCTCTTGATCCCTGCCTCAGAGATTGCAAAGAAATCCTCTGGAAGTGAAATCCCTCCATCGATAGAATCTCAATCCTTTTCTTGGACATGCTCACAACTCGAGCCTTGAATCCTCGGATTTTAACTCCCTCTTCGAAGTACCTGATCATAATGACAACATGAATAGGTTCTTCCTCTTCAAAAGATGTCTCCAACGACCAACTTAGTCTCATGGCTACAAGCTACGACACCAAGCTTGATCATTTCTTCAGTCGCCATGACTTTCTCACAGGATGCCTTAAGCTCTTCCTCTCTGAGCAATCTCTCATCACCCTCTTGCTCCTCAATCCGTCCTGGAAGCATTTTAGAGAGAGATTACTAATAGTTTAAACTATCCCGAAGAAACATCAAAGCTAGAAGCATACAAGGTTCACTATCCCAATGATATTAGCATGAATTAATAACTACATAAAAATTCATGAAAGGTACAAGCATATATAAAAAATACTTATTCTCTTTATATTTAAACTTTCTCAAAATCCACCAATTATTCTTTTACAAAACGAAACCTTCTGAATTGACATTAGAACATGGCTCCTTCTAAGATGTCCCTATGTCAATTTCCGCAGAAGAAACGAATTGAGTAGGTCTTGATTTGCAATCTCAAGCAAATTGAACATACTTGTCACACTTGAAACATTAAATGTGAGAGAAGTCCTTCTTCGCTTCAGGGGTAGAATCTAGTTCTCTGTATCTATACCTCTTTCTTCCTTTGCCTCTTTCTCTAGAAGTATGTGTAGCAAGAACTTGATTTTCTACATCATGATGGTTCTGGCCAATTCCTCTTGCAGCCAACCTAGACTCTTCTTGAATACAATCGACTCGAAGACAATCAAACTTGGGTAACTTTGATCTCCCACTGATGCTTTGAATAAAGGGTTCCCAAGTATGAGGAAGACCATTAAGTGCCATCATAACAAGATCTCAATCCGCAATTATATCCCCAATAGTGCTCAACTGATTTTTCAAATCAGCAAACTTCATAAAGAATGAGATGACTAAATCATCTTTATCCATTTTTACATGGAGAAGTTGTTGTCTCAAAGCAAGGGCTCTGCTTGTGTTGTTGATCTCAAACAATCATTTTAGAGTATCAAACATATCTTTAGTTGTCTTCAACTTGGAGATGACTGGTACTAGGTCATCCATCACAGAGTCTATAATGATCTTTCTAGCCTTCGTGCCCTTTTTCCTCCACTGGATTTTCTGAGTATAATCAAAAGGCTCAGGCATATTACTTTCCACAAAACCAAGATCATTCTCCTCTAATGCAATAAGTACCCTAGGTTTCCAAGAGTTAAAGTTTGTGGCTCCATCAAATCTATCTTCTATTTTGACACAGATCACCATCTTCTTTTTCCGCACAAAATTCACTTTCAAAGATCTGCCCTAAGGTCTGAAATAATTGCAACCAGAAATACTTTATCTTCAAGATCTCTTTTAGATAAAAAATAGACTGCTTAATGTCAGAACCCTGGTGGTTCTCGATTTCAAACCCTAACTGATGTTTTGAGATTTTTTTGCAAGTTTTGTGTTTTTTTGTGATTTTGAGATTTTTGACAAAAAATGAATAGCTGCGATTTTTCTAAGAAATTCAAATAAAATCTAAATAAATTCAAAAATGGCAATTTATGCTCAAATATGACAGGCGCCTCAATATATTCAATATCCAGAGCAATTACAATAATATAGATGGAGCCAGAGATGAAAGACAATGAAATTATTGATGAAAAACCTGGTTTTCTGTAAGTGGCGGCTGCAGCAATAAATGCTGAGTACGGCCAGGAATAAATAAATCTCCAGTCTCTGAATTCGATGTCAAATCTCCAGTAAATGTTCAATACAAAGCCAACGCCTCAAGCTGGAAGCTGGAAACTGAACGCCAGAAGAAAACCTCTGAAAAGAATGAAGTACGGCCTGCAGGTACAGTGCGGCCAGTCTGCAGCAATAATGATGATGGTACGGACTTCAAGAAAAAGGTGCCAGATCTCTGATATAAGTCTTCTGAAGAAATCGCCCTGTTCCTCTGATGGTTTCCTCTGTGAATCTCTGAATAAATAACTGGTTAAGCTCAGTCTGTGACTTCTGGATGAAATCACCAAGTGCAAGCTTCAGCTGGTATCTCACAGCCTCAGTCTGCCTGATCTCTGAAGAGGTTACGTTCTCCAGAAACGATCGTCTGCCAATAACCCTAGGGTTTGCAAACTCCAAAGCTCAGATGCCAAAGACAAAATTGAATAATAACAGGATGGTTCGATTTTGCCTTGGAAAGAACAATATATTCTCCTTTGAAAAGTTCGACCTAATTCTCCATTAAAATAATCATTTAAATAAATGATTTAATTTTCACTTTTGGACTTAGGAGAAATGATTTAATTATTGGCGTCCACTTTTAATGAGCATTAAATACTCATTAAGTCACATTTTAATAATATATTATAAAGTATAATTAAATACTTTATAATTAAGCCAAATAATTAAATATTTTAATATTTCAATAAAGTGACTTTATAATAAAGTCAAATTATTAAATATTTAATAACTCATCAAATACTCCTTATTTCTCCGTCAAAACACCCAACTGCTGAACTGGGTCGAATCTGAGCTGAACAAGTGCACCAAGGTGCCCTGGAAATAGCAGCTTCTTTGACCTAACTTTCTAAAAATAGAAAGTTCTCAAAAGACTCTGGAAGATTCTGCGAAGGCCCAACCGACACCACTGCAATTGGAGCTAACCAACACTGAGCAACTGCGCAAATGGATCCTCACGAACACTCCACAGCCATTACTCGAGGATGAAAATGATAAACTAACCTACGTCACGGTGTCTTGACTAGGATGGGGACATGACAGTCACCCTCCTGAAATTGCTTGTCCTCAAGCAATCTCAACTCTGGATGCTGTAAAATCGCCTCTGACTCCCAGGTAGCATCCTCAACTGGCAAATCTCTCCACTTGACCAGATATTCCCTGATCACACGCCTCCGAAGGTGTCTCTCTCTCATATCAAGGATGGCCTCAGGTACTAGTATCAGTTTCCCTTCGTTGTCAAGGGGTGGCAAAACTGGAGAGGGAACAACATGTTGACCCAATGCCTTCTTCAGGCGAGAAACGTGAAATACATTATGGACCTTGCTATCAGCTGGCAAGTCCAACTCATAAGCAACCTCGCCCACTCGTCTGACAACATGAAATGGACCATAGTAGCGAGGTTTTAGTTTCTCTGCCCCACTCTTCCGCAGAGTAGACTGACGATACGGCTGCAACATGAGGTACACCATATCACCCACCTCAAAGGTACGCTCAACCCTCTTCTGATCAGCATACTGCTTATGCTGATTCTATGCCCGCTGGATATTGTCTCGGAGAGACCTCAAGATGTCCTGCTGACTCTGCATCATATCCCCTGCACTCGGCACTCTGCTATCGCTCAAAATCAAATCCAGAAGATTGGGCGCCTCATACCCATACAAAGCCATGAAGGGGGTCATCTGTATCGTCATATGGTGAGTCGAGTTATAACAATACTTGCACAAATAAATCCATCTCACCCAAGCTCTCTGCTGACCAGCTATATAATTGCGCAAATAACCTTCCACCCACTTATTGACAATCTCTGTCTGCCCATCAGTCTGCGGATGGTAGCTGGTACTCGGTGTCAGCTCGGTCCCACAAAGCCTGAACAACTCCTGCCAAAAGTTGCTCATGAACCCGCTGTCTCTATCGCTGACTATCGTCCGAGGCAATCCATGCAATCGGAAAACCTCTCTGAAGAACAACTCTGCAGTCTGCGATGCTGTGAAAGTAGTCGTAATCGGAAAAAAATGGGCGTACTTAGTCAACCGATCGACCACTACATAAATACAATCTTTACAGGCTTTAGGCAAACCACGATAAGTCCATTGATAAACCTCCCACTTCACCATCCGGTATGAGTAAGCTGGGTATCAATGAGATAAAGTATCCTCTGCACTTATTCTGTTGGCACCACAGACACTCACGGACCTTGCAAAACTTGTCAGTTTAGCCCTTTCCAAGTAACCAGCTCCGAACCATTTTGTAAGTCTTGTAGTATCCAGGATGGCCCGCCATAGGAAGGTCGTGAAAGGCTCTCAAAACTGTACTCCGTACCTCAGAGTCAGGAACCAAAAGAATCCGCCCCTTGTAAATGATCAAGTCATCTACAACTGTATACCTGTCGTCCTGCTCTGTCCTGTCAACGATGCTAGAAGCCCATGGGTTCTTAGCATACTCAGCAATGATCCGATGCCTCCAATCCTCTGTGACCTGTGCTAAGGCATTCAACTGGGGTCTGCGAGACAAGGCGTCAGCTACTATATTCTGCTTCCCCTTAATGAAAGTAATATCGAAGTCGTATGACTGCAGTTTACTGACCCATTTTTGCTGCCTCTCGTTCAAGTCTCGCTGTCCAAGGAAATGTTTTAGGCTGTTATGATCTGTACGAACACTGAATTTGCTGCCTACCAGGTACTGCCTAAACTTAGCCAATGCATGCATAATGGCTAACATCTCCTTGTCATAAATACTGTAATATCTCTCAGGACCCCTGAGTTTCCTGCTCTCAAATGCAATCGGATGACGCTCCTGCATCAAAACGGCACCAATGCCCTCTCCTGAAGCATCACAAAATAAATCAAATGACTTCGTAAAGTCAGGCAATGCTAACACTGGACATGAAGTCATGATCACCTTAAACCTGTCAAAGCACTCTTGCGCCTATGGTGACCAAAGAAAAGCCCCCTTCTTCGTCAAGTCAGTAAGGGGTGCGGCGTGACGTGAGAACCCGCTAACAAATCTCCTGTAGAATGCACACAACCCAATGAAACCTCACGAAATTGCGTAAGGTTCTCAGGTATCGGCCACTCAACTATAGCTCGGACCTTTTCGGGGTCCATACTCACTCCCTTGGCACTGATGATGTGCCCCGGATATAACAACTCCTCCATACCAAGCTCGCACTTGGATTCCTTAGCATAGAAAAGACTCATCTGCTAAAAGATACCCAAGGCCTTATTATTATCCAAATGAGCGAGATGCTCATCCCATGACCTGCTATAAACCAAAATATCGTTGAAGAAGACTAGCACAAATCTCCTCAACTGAGCACTGAAAACCCTGTTCATAGTTGCCTGAAAGGTGGCAGGTGCATTAGTTAACCCGAAGGGCATAACCAAGAACTCGAAGTGACCGCAATGACACCGGAAAGCGGTTTTCTCAATGGCCTGCTCCCTCATCTGTATCTGATGGTACCCTGATCTCAAATCAATCTTCGTAAAGAAGACTGCACCATGCAACTCATCTATCAGCTCATCAATGCGCGGAATGGGGTACCTATTCTTGATGGTTCTTTTGTTGAGCTGCCTGTAATCAATGCACATCCGAAGTGAGCCATCCTTCTTCTTCACCAATACAACCGATGAAGCAAAAGGAGACTTGCTAGGTCTGATATGACCCATAGCCAACAACTCATTAATGGTCTTCTCTATCTCATCCTTGAGTCGTTTCGGATGTCGGTAGGGAGTGATCATCACGGGCTTGGCGCCCTCCTCCAACTCAATAATGTGCTCCGTACCCCTGTCTGGAGGTCTACCAGGTGGAATATCACTAAACACTTTGGAGTGTTTAGTCCTCAAAATCTGTATGTCAGGGTGGTACTCACCCTTCTGCGGCTCCTGCTGGGCTGGCATCAACATGCACTCAGCCGCCCAGTCAACCATATCATGACGAATGAGCCTCTCCATCCGTTTGAATGAAACCATCCTAAGATTACTGTCCCGTATTGCCTTGATGACATGTGGTCTTCCGTCAACATTGAATTTCATCTCCATATCCCGTAGGTTGAGCGTGAACTCACCCAAATCATGTAACCATGCCATCCCTAATACCACATCTGTATCACCCATATTAACAACATAGAATTCAGTCTTGAATTCATAGTTGTTCAGTCTCATCGGAAGATCAGTAATCTTTCTGTCGCACCTGAGAGTGTACCCGTCAGCCACTTTGACTCGGATACCCTCGAAAGCCTCTGTCTGGATGCCACGTCTCTCCACTAAACGTGCATCAATAAAATTATGTGTAGCACCTGTATCCAACAAAGTAATCACCTTCTGTCCTGCTAAGAGTCCACGA
Source organism: Sequoia sempervirens (assembly GCA_007258455.2). Lineage (NCBI taxonomy): Eukaryota > Viridiplantae > Streptophyta > Pinopsida > Cupressales > Cupressaceae > Sequoia > Sequoia sempervirens. Next base: position 1,057 of record VDFB02074717.1, on the reverse strand, counting down.
AGTCGAAATGATCCATCTCTCTGAAGGCTGGTCAAATGGGCTTCCTGTAGCTTCCTTCCACCTTCATGTTCAACTTCATTTTCGGACCTCTCATCATCTGAATGCTCGGAATCAGCTTGCTGGTCTGACAGATCAGATTGCTCTTCGCCCTCGTAAAACCACTCCATTTGGTTATTTTTGACTTTCGGACGAAGTGGGCATATGTGTTTTTCATCATAGGGTGCCTTGCACCAAAAACACAACTTTTTCTTACGTAATTCATTCAATGTTTCTCTGTCAAACGGTGGTGCATTCTGTCTCTTCGGATCCTGTTGATCCTTCCTCCTGTCAAAGGGTCTATTTCTGTCATTGTTTCTATCGAAAGGCCTGTTGGGTCTCGTGTATGGAGTGGACCCTGAATTGAACTTGCTGCGAGGTGCGGCAAGTTCCATGCTGCGTGCCTTCCGCATGGCCTCCTGCAGTGTGGGAGGGTCAAAAGCCTTGACCCAACCTCTCATGGGTTCTGTCAAACCCTCAACGAACAAGATAATGAGTCTCCTCTCTGAAATGCCAGTCACCATGACGGCCACTCTCTGAAACTCGCCAATGTATGCCTCCAGACTGCCTGTCTGTCTGAGCTGAGCCAACTCTCTAAAATACAACTCTGGATCCTTCCTATCAAATCTCTCTATCAATCGGCTCGTGAACTCCTGATAGGTATTAACCGCATGATGGCCTAACGTGTACATGCCGTGGTGCCACCAATCATGCGCTACTCCGTCCAGATGTAAAGTGGCAAATTTAATTGCCTCATCCCCCTGCATAGGTCTAAGTGACAGATAGTTGTCCAATTTCTGGACCCATGACCTAGCTGATGTCTTTTCGGACCCGTCAAAATACGGCAGTGTAATCTTGCTCACAGCATACTGTAAATCTCTATTCACCTGTGGTTGCTGCTGCTGATGCTGTGGGGGTCTACGATCAAATCTACCTCCTCCTCTGTGTTTATAGACATCTATAAACTCATGAAACGTAAGTGCCTGCCGGATCTCGGGCGCTAAAGACATGTACTCGCCAT
>VDFB02074716.1:0-12118 GCA_007258455.2 Sequoia sempervirens | reverse complement strand
ATTTTGTCAAATAGTTGCCATGTACTGATGTTGATCTTGTTCCGGATTGTTGCAATATCATGGAGGAATATCATGCAATTTGCTCACAAAAAAAGAACAATTTGAAATTGCAATGTTGAACAAATTAGAGTGTTGCTTACAAGAATTTGTAGTAGATATATTACTTCAAAAAATTCTATTCCTTTCATTTATAATGAGCAGCCATTACAGTTCCAATTAATCAGCATTTACACAGGGACAAGTATTCATGAACAATAGTAATAATGATAATGGCTAACCTCATATTATTGACTTAACAAAATAACACAGCCGCTGCCTTCCTTATTCCATATGTCCCATTTATGCAATTCTTCTACAAGTTTGAATGGCGGCCAGCATGGTAGTAACCAGGCATCCACATAGGACCCAATTTGATGCTAAGAAATGGTATTGACTGCTTGGATCTTTTCAGTACTCCACGTAAGCTCCCCAGCTGAGTATAGCGCCTTTTAGGAATGGTGTGGACTTTTAAATGCTATGCCCCATAATGCTAGATTAATACTCCCGTGACCTCCTTGAAGTGTCGGATATTCCAACACTCACGGCCACTTTAAAAGCTTACGGCTCCTCTAGTATATGTAAATTGATTCTGCCTTGATTACAATCTGAGAGCAATGATATACTGAAACTCTCGATCCCTTGACTTTGAATGGTATTTATGAAATAATCGACCTCGGCGATTAATAGGGAAAACCACGATCACCAATAAAGTTTGTCGCTCTTTCTCCAAGGATGCAATGTGGGCTAGCTCCAAATAAGTCCAAAGAAATCCGGAGGCTCATGTCTCCTCTCTACTATGCCGAATGAGCATTCAAACTCTTATGGCTTCCTTTATACAAGCTGTCCCAATAAAAACATATAAAAAGGCCTTTCTAAGAGAAATATAGAAGCTGCGAAAGGATGATGGCTATAGACCTGATACCTCCCTTCACACGGCTTGTTCTTCCCACATTGCTTATAAGATATAAATAAGCATCGAGCCACTACTCACAATGAAATGCAAATAACCTACTATGGAGAAAAACCACGTCCCATGCACAATGTAAATACTCCACAATAATGAACATCTCTCAAGAATAAATCAATTAGTCTGATTATTAAATCATTTCCACTCTGAATGTTAATATTTTATCCTGTATTTTTGCATATTATATTTGTTTTTTGAAGTCCTAGAACCCTACACATTCATTAAACTGGAAACCTCACAAATTACCTAAAATTTGTCTTCATAGAAGACTTCACAAATTTTCAAACAACCGTTATTGCAAACACGAAACCTGTGTGATTTCGCCTGTATCCAGCTAGGGCAGATAGTTTCGCTACCGAAACTGGTTCACCCATAGGAATTCCAACCTAGGGTTTCGACTCCAAGGAGCTCCTCCAAAATACCAGATAGAATGATAAACAAGCCTAATGCACAAATGAGCTCACTTCCCCTTTTATCACTTTTCAAAACCCATTTAAAATTTCCTGCTCAAATCATATTAAGCTCTTTATTATAAAGTGACATTATAAAATACCTTTTAAATATTTCCTTAGTGTCACTTTATAACATCACTTTAATCTAATTATTTAATATTACCTTTTCAAATGCACCTTTTGCCAGGCAATATCAAATAATTAAATTAGATTTTGTGCTAGCGAGTTAGAAAATTGGGGACATTACAGGGTAACACACCAAGCTATTTCTTCTTAAGTATCAAATGCCATGCCTATTTTAAAACCAACACATGTTAAAACGTGCTAGAGTGCTTAGCATATAGTATCTTTCTAGGGAAGACGAATGCTATTGACTAATAATAAAAGTTTAGGATTTAGGAGTTAAAGAATAAGTGTGCGATTAATTTATATAAACTAAATAAATTAGATGAGATATTTAATTTGAATTTTGAATTGTGTAGCCATGTAAATGATGTAGAAAACTAGACTTTAAATAAAATGTGTAGTGTTATCTTCACCTTCCACTTAAGAGGAATCCAAGAGTTTATTGTATCTATTGGTGCATTAAATTATGAAATTTATAGTATCTAGCCTATGCAATGCAATACACTTATGAAAGATTAGCATTAAAGAAAGAAATTATAGTAATGGCAAAAAATGAGTAGTAAGTTAACAGGACTGAAAATTACAAGTTACAATAGTGAAAGTGATGTAAGGAACGACAACTAAAAATGAACAAAACCAAAACAATAAAAGATGAAAGATCCTAATTAGAAGGGGTGAATGCTAACTTTGTAAAGCCTAGGCAAGTCTGAAAGGACAAACTAATATAATACAAAACAAACTTCAACAATCTGTTTTTTTCAATAAATTGGTCCATGAAGGTCCCTATGGCCTCAAATGATTTAATTAGGTAACCTACTAAGGGTGCCATGAACAAATTAGCATTCTCTTTAGTCCAACCCAAAGCATAAGGCTTAGGGTGTTGATAAGTTTCAAACCAAGATTAACATTTAATTCTTGTGAAATGAGGTTAGCTTGGGAACAAGAATCAAAAAGTGCATCAACTTTAAATTCTTGAATTGAATCCTAGAATAGTGTATATAAAGGAAGTAACTTGGATGTTTGATAAGTTTGTGAATACGAACCTCTTTGTTTGGAATGCACAAGTAGATTGACACATTCCCTTCAAAATTTATCATTCATGCCTTCAAAGTTCAAACTTTCTTGTGGCCTTTGATGGCAAACGAGACTGAATTAAAACGTTTTTGCAGATTTGATCATAATGTCACGTCAAAAAGACTGTGGACACATTGTGCTTTAGTTTCAGGTACAACGAAGGTTAAATGTAATTGGTGTGTAAATGATATCACTGGCAACATTTATTGCTTCAAATGGCACTTGGCGAAGGAGCCAAGAAATAATAGCACTCCTTGTCAAGCATGCCCTGCAGATGTCACATATCAGGCAAGACAAGCTCTTCATGCGATTCTTGAGAACAAGGAAAAAAGGGCAAGAACTGGGGTTGAAATAGTTTCTAATTCTACAAATGGTAGAAAGAATTGCTTGGATGAGGAAGATGGTGCAAATGAGTTTTTGAGGGAATCAAGGTCAACACCTTCTATGGCACATGGCCCAAACACAAGTGGAGGAAACATTAATGCTTTCTTCACACCTCATACTACACAGGATCACAAACCACTTTGGAGAGTACAGGATGGAAGAAGAATGTCCATGAACAAGCAAAGAAGGCGATTGGAAACTTTTGGTACTACTCTAGCTTGCCATTTCATGTTGCTAGGTGACCATATTGGCAAGGTATGGTGGATGCTATTGCAGTTGCGGGTCCTGGGTTCAAAGCCCCATCTTACAAGACATCGAGGGTTGGTATGCTCAATGATGCAGTATAGGATGTTAATGATGTTCTTATTGAGCATCGACTAGAGTGGGTTAAGACTAGTTGCACCATAATGTCAAATGGATGGACAAACAAAAGGAATCGAACCCTCATCAACTTCCTCGTCTCTTGCGATATTGGCACTATATTTTTGAAATTTGTGGATGCATCAGATACAATCAAATTTGCAGTTGCATTGTTCGAGATGTTTACCTGGGTGGTCAAAGATGTAGGGTCACAAAATGTGGTTCAATTTGTTACAGACAATGTTGTTGCTTGTGTTGTTGGGAGACTCTTGACGAACAAATACCCCTCTATATTTTTTACCCCATGTGCAACACATTTCCTTGATCTAACCCTTGAGGACATTGGAAAACTTGAATGGGTTAAAGAGGTATTGCAAAAGGCTCGCATAGTTACAAAATTCATTTATAATCACACGAGGGTTTTGTGCATGATGTGTTCTTTCATAGAGGGCAAGGAGCTAGTTTGACCAGGGTGACAAGATTTGCAACACATTTCCTTGCACTACAGACTCTTTGCCAACAAAAAATGAATTTGAAACAAATGTTTGTTTCAAATGAGTGGAAGGAGTCTGGCTTCACAAATCAACCAAATGGCGTGGCAGTGGTAGGGTACATGTATTCTACTAGTTTTTGGCATGCAGTTGAACAGGTTGCAAAGTTTTCAGAGCCTCTAGTAAAATTCTTGAGACTAGTGGATGGGGATAAATCCCCCATGGGATATTTGTATGAGGCCATGGATAGAGCCAAGGAGGTGATGAGGAGTAGGATGGAAAATAACAAGGACAAGTATATGCCATTATGGGACATAATTGATAGAAGATGGGATTGACAGATGCACTCTCCTCTCCATGTTGCAGGATACTATCTCAATTCAATGTTATTTTGTAACTCTTCATTCAGACATAATGGTGAGATCACACAGGGCTTGTTCATATGCATGAAGAAAATGTTTCCTACCATAGAACAATTGCAAGCAGCTACGGCAAAGTTGCCAATGTACAAGCAAGCAAGGCGTTTTATGTCATCTAAGGCTGTTGTGGAAGGCAGGAAGACCTTCCAACCAAGTAGACTCTATAAACCTATGACAGTCTCTCTATTTTGTGGACATGATCATTAAATGTGTTAAGATTTTTTGAAGATATTCTTACATGATATCATCTCCATGTAATGTGTTTTTCAGCACAATGGTGGGATTTGGATGGATGTCGAGACGCATTTTGAGCCAGCCATGCAGTTCATCTGCTTGTGAGCGTACTTGGAGTGTTTTTGAACACATACACTCCAAGAAATGCAACCGCCAAACACAACAACAAATGAATGACTTGGTGTTTGTTCACCACAACCTCCGCTTGAAGCTAAAGAAAGCTCAAGGTTAGATTTCAGTATACTTGCAATTAGTTGAAATTGTATTCGTTATTTTTTTCACTTGTAAGGCCAAGACTAATTTCTACATGGACAAAAACAAGTACTATTGAGGATGACAAGCCAATTGACCTTGATGAGATTGATCCAAAGTCTTAAGTGGATTGTTGGTGATGATGACTTTCTTGAGCCTAAGGATTTCGAGACCCTAGAGACTAACTTGGATAGTCATATGGTTGAACAAATTAGGAGAGGCTTTGAACTAGGAGCTTCATCATCAAGACCTACTGCCCTCTAGCATAGTTGTCATTGGCTACATTTGATTTTTCTAACTTTGTACTTAGTTTAGAGGTTGACTTTGTACAAAGTTACAAACTATATTGTAATTGACATTTTGTCAATTGTCAACATCTAGTTTTTTTTAGACTCCAGGAATTGCAGTGCTGTGACCTTTTCACACACGCCTATCTGAAGATGGGGACCCCTAATTTTGTCTGCTCCTGGGCCTTTGGCTTGGGTTTTCCTCTCGCCTCGCTCTCTTTTCCTCGGGTGTCCCCGCCTTTCTTGCTGTGTCCGTCATTGAGCTTAAACGCGAAAATATTGGCCAAGTCTAAAATTAGGGTTTCGTCGTTCCTGGTCAATTCAAGGTCAAGTAAAGTGAGAAAATTGAAAATTGAACTTAATGTTGTTGTCAGCAGACATCCAAAGAAGTTTCCGTACCAAGTCTCATCGATTCCAAGGTACTTACTATTTTTAGTAAGTGTGAAATCTCGTGGCAATTTGTCGGCCTATTTTGAGATTCCGATCATCACACCGCATTCGTGAGTGTACCAGACGCTTTGCATGCCAAATTTGAGCAAAAACGGACGACTTACTATTTTTAGCAGTCCGGCTTCCAGGACTAATTTCAGGGTCCAGATGCAGAGATTTTCTTTGCATGTCCGGATATTCCTTCTGGGTTTTTCGGGACCTTCGCGACGATGTAACATGCAAGCCGAGATGACCACTTTCAGAATTCAGCCTTCCGAGGCTATTTTTAGGGTTTGCATGTCAGGCTTTTCTTTGCATGTCAGGTGATTCCTGATGGGTTTTCGAGAGCTTCGCGATGGTGTGACATGCAAACGCAGGATTCCCCACCTTCAAGCAAGGAACTTGGCGGCTTTGAAGTGTGGTCCTGCTACTCGCCTCCCGCCAGCCTCGTAATCACGAGCCGGACGAAGCGTCAGCAGGTAAACAAAGACAAACGAGATCTTTTGATACGCATGCAATGCAAGTTAGGGTTTCCACGAGCCTAAAAAAATAGTGGCATCAAAAGTCAAAAATCTTCGGAAACCGATGTAAACCATCACATCGCCGCTCTTCAAGCTAATATCACCGGTGAACTTCAAGTCAAACGAGCACTTACTATTTATAGTAAGTCAAATTGGAAACATGCTAAAAATAGTAAATCAAGTGTACGCTGTCGCCTGAGGTCAATGCGGGTGAGGATCGCCATCCAAATTTCCCCACGCCAATCGGAGCTTGGGAGCTATCAGAAACATGAGCTTACTATTTATAGTAAGCCACCTTCAAAAACAGGCTATAAATAGCAAGGTGACTAAAAGTGGCAGTGTTGACAAGTTGATAAAGGCATGAGGATGCTATGTTTAAAATTTCAGGCCATTACGAGCTTCAGAAGTCCAAATTCAGAGGACTTACTATAAATAGCAGGGCACGTAAGCTGGCGAGGATGATAAAATTTTGTCTAAGTCTGGAGTCTCGTCCAGCAGGCATAGGGAAATGCGCCCATCTCAGCTAGAGGCGTAGAAATTTTTTGAAAATGTGAGTTCATCTTGCTCAGAGGCAAAATGCGCCCAGGGTAAGAAAGTCAAAAGAAAGTCAACGAAATTTCATCCTGCTCAGGGGTCTAAATGCGCCCAAAATGAAAGAAGGGAAAGTTGAAAAAATTTCTAAGGCATGAAAACCCTACCACACCCCTCAAAATGCCTATCCTCGTAAGTGAAATGCTCAGCTCATTAAGGTGGTCAGCCAAAGTCAAACATGAAAATCCGCCTCACCCCTCAAAATGCGCCCAAAATACAAGTTCATCCTGCAAGCAAGGCAAAATGCGCCCAAGGTGAAGGAAAGTCAACAAGGTCAAACATTTTCATCCTTCTCCAAGGCCAAAATGCGCCCAAACTGGGCCATGTCAAGACAAAACGTGGAAGGTGAAGAGTCACCCAAGGATGTTGGAGAGTTCATCCACCAGCAGGGGTGAAATGCGCCCAAGGTTGCAAGGGGTCAACAAAAAGTCAAAGTTTTTTATCCTTCATCACATGCAAAATGCGCCCAGCTTGCAAACTCGTCCTCCTCACCCTCCTAAATGCGCCCAAATGAGCTCACATGAAGACGAAAACGGGAAGTTGAAAGGTCATCCTCCTCCTACAAGGAAATGCGCCCATGTTTGGAAGGTAAAAGGTGAATGAAAGTGGTAAGTAAGGTAAAAATGTTATCTAGGCATGGTAAACTCAGGGTAAAAGGCTAGGCGTTATCCTCCTCCATAGGCAAAATGCGCCCAAGGTGAGTGGGGCGTGATTTTTCTCCAAGTATGTAAGGCGCCTAAGGTGTTAGAAAATATTTGAAGGCGTTGAGGGTGATATAAGGTGTTAGAAAATATTTGAAGATGTTGAGAATAAAATGCTAAGTGAAGTGTACGCCTATGTTGAAGGGTGATATAAGGTGTTAGAAAATATTTGAAGGCGTTGAGAATAAAATGGAGTATGCTAGGCGCCTCAAGTGGAAATAAGATATTTTCTAAGTGTTGAAAAATTTGCCTAGGCGTTGGGCTTTTAATAAATATTTTCCAAGTGTGGAGTGAAATAAAATGAAGTAAGGCGTGCCGGGAATGTAAAATTTCTAAGTGAAGTTGATCAAAAAAAAAAATTCCACTGGCAGATGATTCAAAATTTTTCTAAAGCAAGTTTTCAAAAATGCAAAGATGATTTAAATATTTTCTAAGGCAAATTTATTTTCCTTGGAAAATACGCCTAGAGCTTCAAGTTGATGAAAATTCTCAGAGCACGAACAACTCTTCTCAGTGATAAATCCAGAGACAATGATATTTCAAGTTCTTCAAATTTTTCAAGAAGTCAGAGCAACACAGAGTGATCACAGGCGAAGAACGAGTTTAAATGATGAAAATAATATTTTTCTAAGGCTCAAAATTAAAAAAATTTAATGAACCCGTTCGTTGGGTACCCATCGATTCGAGGCGTTCTAAAGAAAATTTGCTTCTGGGTACTGAATATTTGTGATGATGAATGGATTTCCAAGTCTTCTGAGCTTCGCCGACACTTTTTCAGTGAAGAATTTGATCAGTGCTCGAATGGTGAATTTTCCTAACGGAAAATTTTAAATTTTCTAAGGCAAATTTGAATAAAATGAGTTTTCAAGATGAATTTTCTTCGAATGATGAATCTAAAGGGAGTTGCCTAGATAAGTTTGTTTAAATTCTTCGAAGATGAATTTTCCAAGCAGATGATGAAGTTTAAAATTCGAATTCAAGTGACAGAGCTCCGGCTGGTGGATTCAAAAATGATGAATTTAAATTAAATTTTCGAAAGTAAAATCCAGAACGCCAGTCAAAGTCAAGTTTCTAGAAGAATAATATTCCCGACGACTGGAGACAAGTGTCAGAAACACCAGGGAGGGAAAATTCGAATTCTTGAGGTGGAGTAGTGGAGTTTAATGGCACTGGCTAAAATTAACGTCTTCTAGAATTTGAATTTTAGCTATAAAATGAGCAAGTTTTTCACTCACTTTCACAGCTGAGAAAGGCGAATTTGCTAAGTCTGAGTGAGCTTGAAGAAGTTCAAATTTTGCTGAGGAATTGAGCTTGCTGAAGAGGCGCACTTGAGAGTTGATCAAACTTGCAGTTAAGGGTGGTACGCCTTGAGTTGCTGAGAAGTATTTGCTGAAGTATTTGAGGACGTCCTTGCTGATTAAGGAAGTTGCTAGAGGCTTGAGAGGTACGCCATTGCTGATTAGAGGAGTGTTTGCTGAAGATTGAAGTTGCTTAGAAGAGGTACGACTTTGCTAGTGGCTGAAATCTGATTTGCTTGAGTTGAAGTTGCTGGTTAAAGAGGCACCTTGAAGTGAGAAGTACGAACTTGCTAGTTTGCTGATTGCTGATACGAAGTCATAGAAGTTCGAATTGCTGATTGCTGATAGTGAAGTAAAGTCATCAAAGCTCACTTAGAAATCTGTTCTAAGTGTTGGAGTTCGAGTTTATTCAAGAGAAGAAGCCGAGGTTTGCAAACACGAGAGTTATTGCAGCTTCTAGAATTCGACCGCAGCCCCTATATCATGCCTTATTTTATTAAATTAAATTGCTGATGAATGTTGTTGTTTGCAGATGGCTGAAGCAAGGACAACCGGAAAGGACAATGGTGCCTCCAGACAAGCGGTGATCAAGAAGCTCAGCAAAACGTTCATGCCAGAGTCGAAGTTTATTTCAAAGCTGGGCAAGTTGACGGACACTAATTTGGGCTCTGTCAACCTGGAGACCTTCAAGAAATCGTGCTTGTCTCGGATTGGAAGTCATCTACTGGCCACTTCGCAGACAACATCGTCCAAGTGGGATTATATGCGTACCGCTGGTTTTCCTCGCCACCTATTCGGTTCGGAGTCGGCGATGGAGTGCCTAACCGTTATTTAGAAAGAACACCGGCCGATCAGGGTCACCGAAGCTGGCTGGCGGCTTTTGCTAAACTCTAATTTCGCCTATCAGAAGTCAGATCCCAAAAGTACGTAAACATGATCTACAAGTCCAGGGAGCGAGCGGAGCGGATGTATGCTTCTGCTTTTGAACGGTGCATGGATACAATTAACACTCACTGGATGAGCACTCCGAAGCCTTCTCGAACGAAGTTGCCGAAACAGATCATAGCAGAGGACCTGAAACAGGAATATTGTGATCTTATCATGTTGCTGAGCAGGGTTGGTGGTTGCCCACAGTCCTACATTTTCGAGCCTCGGATGTTTTATTACATCAACCTGGTGCTAGAGGGAAAGGATTATGTCAATTGGGCTGAGATGATCAGCGATAGTATACATGAGCAGCTCCTGAGCTTGAGGAGGACTAAAACGTTTTACATGAGCTCCTACCTTATTTATATGTTGGCACGAATGACGAGGTACAGGGGGATCTCTTACAAAGAGCCTGTTGGATGCGGCTCTCATCAGTTCAAAATCCATGAGGCATGTACACAGTTGCACCTGTCAAGTACAACCCATTACAAACGTGTCAACGATTCATTCACCATGTACATTACGAGGCTGCTTCAGGAGCGGTTACATCACAGAATCTCTAGAAATGCACAGGAGCTGATTGAGAGGTATGGGTGCTGGTTTATTCAATTCCCGAGATTTTCATACATTAGGCTGCAAGGTTTTTCCTCGTATCCTTATAGGCTGCCTAAGTACCCAACAGATAAGATAATAATGCTAGAGATATCCAGACAGTTGCTAGCCTTTGACAAAATCCAAAAGAAGAAGAAGAAAGGGGGGATAGAGTTTCCAATTGTGATGGGCAACTCGGATGAGGTGTGTCCTTCGATACAGGCGGCTAGAGAAGCTGAGAATGAGCTTCAATTTTATCACTTCTCATATCATACAAGCAGACAGCACTATGACCCGCACCATAACATCAATTGGGTTCTGTCGGAGGAGTTTAAACATAAGGCCACCATTGAGGATTATTGGGCTGATGCAGTTGATGAGATTGAAGTGAGGAAGAGGATGTTCTCTAGGTTGCCGATTACTCTGATCAGGGAGTGTGAGGTAGTTCCAGTTCCGGACCAGGTCAATGAGGATATGGATGTTGTGCATCTAGATTATGCAGCTGTTCGGGATACTCCACTTCCACCTGTGGATTGGTCAGAGCCCGAGGTCGCAGATTTGGATACTCTATCCATCCCGGTTATGACATTCACCAGGGCATGGGTTGATAGAAAAGTGAATAGATTGAAAAGTAGGTCAATTGCTTTGACTTACAACTTGATGGGAGATCACAGGACGCCCACCACAGGAAGAAAGAAACAGATCACACGGGGACCAGAGTCCAAAAAGAAAGAATTAGTTCAGCCAGAGCCTCCACGAGTCACAGTGGCAGTACCTTTGGAGACATCACGCTCTCCTGCCATTGCCGTGAGGTAAGCCCTTTGTTTGTCAGATCGTGAGAATCAGAGTAATCAAAAACGGTATTGCATGATATTCACCTCCACCTGAGGAGTCAATTGGCCGTGAGTGCCAATGTAATTCAAGTAGGGTTGATCGCCAGGATCAGCAGGATGATGAGGGGACTATTACTGACCCTCAGTTTCAGCAGGAGTTAGAGGCGGCCATGAACGATGGCGATGATGATATAGTGTCAGGTGATACTCAGCCACTTGAGGACGATGAGCCTCGCCAGAATGAAGAAGAAGTTGAACAAGTTAGAGAAGTCGAGGCACAGGAGCAGCAGCCCTTCGATATACTGTATGAGGTGCCCGATTGGCTTAAAGATAGAATGAGAAGAAGCCCGAGTGAAGAGATTGATCCAGCAGTTGAGATGGAAGAATTTTTGAACCGGATCAGTGCTCCTCCACCGAAGAAGGCAAGAAAATTTTCGAAGATCTCCACCGATGAGGATGGCTCTCGTACTCTTCACGTTGCTGTCCCACGAGTCGAGTGTGACCGGAATGAAGCAGTTCCTGAGAATTATGTGGTCACCACTCTGGATTTGGGACGCCCTACTGGTGCTCAGATTGTTGAGGAGTGTGATAACTCCTTCCTTGCCCTCAAGGATAGATTATTCAAGAAAGAAGGGAAGTATAAGAAGTTGAAACGAGAACACAAGGCCTTAATCGGATATGTTCGCCAGCTTGTCTCGCTCTCAAGGGGCGTGATGTACTGGGTTGATAGAGCCCAGCCAGACATTCCTAGAGAGTCGACGCTGGCTTAGGCAGGAGTCGGGGAAGATGGCACAGAGGCGTATAAATGGGTCAGCGGAGTTCGTATTGAGACAGAGAAATTTATGGAGGACCTTGCTTCTGCCTTTCAGCAGGCCTCTACTATTTTTACACGGATGGATGCTGTGGATCATGCTTGGGGCGATGCCTCTATCTATCAGAGTAAGGTGATCCAGCGTCTTGAGGTGTTGAGGCATGTGCCATTGCAGTTGCTGATCGATGGAGGTGTCATTCAGGCGAATGACCGATATGATTTCTCTCGGTGGTATTCTTCAGCTATCACAGGGCGTGGCTTCTTCGATTCGGCACAGGCAGATTCAGCTAGAGTGCATAAGGCTATGGCCAATATCATAGATGGAGTTCAG
>VDFB02074713.1:0-23626 GCA_007258455.2 Sequoia sempervirens | reverse complement strand
CTTAGTAGATTTTGCACAATCACGGCTTTTTGAATTGGTTCGCCAAGACCTTTTATGGTGTTTACGATCTCATCAACACGAAGCAAATAGGAGGCTATGTTTTCTTCTTCTTTCATCTTAAGGCTTTTGCATTGTCTCCTATGAGTTTGAAGATTTGTCTTCTTTACTTTATCATCTCCTTCATAGATATTCTTCAACTATCCTACATATCCTTAGCTGATTTGCAATGCATAACTTTTACAAACTCTAATTTGGATAATCCACAAAATCACATTCATGGCTTTCACATTGTTTTCAATTTTCGTTTTTCCTGCTTGATTTGCTGGGGGAGCCAGAGGGGCTATATAGCCATTTTCTACTGATTGCCAAATATCAAGCCCTAGGGCATTCAAGTAAGTTTTCATCCTTATGCTCCAAAAGGCATAATTTGTTCCATCAAACAATGGTTCCTTGATGAGAATCCATATCCTTCTTGATTGGCCATATGTGCTCTTTAGATGTTCCTTCTAGCAGTTAGACTATCTCCGAAGGTGTAATGTCCCTTGCCAAATCTGATCTTAATTTACTGTTTTTGATGCTTAGGAATTTCGTCAAACAGTTGTCTAACAAACTCCTTTCAGCTAGTAAATGTTTCCTTGTTTTGTTTTTCCTTTTTGAGTGATGATAAGATGCATGAAAAGACTTAACTAAATATGCCAAATGACTGCAAATGAACTTAGGATGCAATGCAAGTAATTTTATGAGTTTCCAAACTGTATGATGACTGAAAATTCATGCAATTGTACAGTTACAGCAAGAGACATTTTGTCAAACAGTTGTTGTGCAAACTCCAAACTCCATATTGAATAGTATTGCAAATGAAAAAGACTCCAAGCTGATTACAAGCTTTGACAATGCAACTATGAGTAAATGCAGCCAATGATTATGGTTGCCTTTCACTATAGCAATGATATTACAATAAACTTAGTTGCCGGTACGGGTACGGGAACGGGCACGGGTACGGGATACGGGTACGCCGGTACAGCGATTTTTTTTTTTCCTGAAATACGGTACGTTTGGGTACGGCTATATATATATATATATATATATATATATATATATATAATTAAAAATATACAAAATTGTAACTACATTTGATAGTATGAACTATGAGTCTATGATACTTCATCAATCATCAATCATCATTAAATCTAAAATCATTGATCAATGCTAGTGATAAACTACAAGCTTAGAAAGATAAATCATAAATGCCAATTGATAGTTCAAAATTCCAATACATATGTCATACTCATATATTAATAATATCATATATGTCTTTGTACTCTTTAGTCATGATTCAAATGAAGATCATTACAATTATTCATCAACCATCAAAAGGGTCTAGATCATCATCATTTGAACGGGAACCACAAACAAATGCACTGCCAGTGCCACTTGTAGTAGGTGCATCATGTGCAAGAGTCTCATCATCATCATCTCCATCTATAGTGACTCTAGAAAGCTTTGCAATAGATGCATCCAAGTTGGCACTCTCAGGGGCTATGTCCCAATTCTTCATTGAACCATCCTTGTACTCATCTTGCTTATGTGATAGAAGACGCAAGTTGGAATGGACATAAACCAAGTCTTCTGCTTTTTTTGCACCCAACCGGTTACGCTTCACTGAGTGGATATAGGAGTATGTACTCCAATTTCGTTCAGCCGAAGAAGAACTTGCAACCTATTGAAATTGGAGAGAAAACCAAAATAACTTAGAAATAAAAAATGCAAAATAAATTAAATAATGGTAAGAAGTACTACTAAACTTAAAGTCTACAATACAAATGTTAAATAAAAAAAATTAAAAAATAAAAATTACTTGTGATAGAATCTTGATTGCAAGAGGTTGGAGGAACATAAAATCTTGCCCATGGAGGTACCACCATGTACAAGCATCTACTTTGTATTGGTCTTGAGTAGCACAAGGACTAAGTGTTTGTCCTGTGATGAACAAGCCAAACTCTTTCCTAACATTTTCCACCACTTCTGGATCTATGAAGAGTCTTTTGAATGCTTGCTTGTACCCATTAGCAACTTCACTATCTCTATATGGTGGAGTTCTCCCTGGCAAAGCAAGTATCCGTGAACTATAGTATTTGGGAGATAATGCATATGCAAGGAGATGCAATGGTGTGTTCATCTTGGCCCAACGGTGGTGAATGATTTTTTCAACTCTATGAAAAAATGTTTCTTGGGGGTCATTCTCTTTTTCTGCTATTATCACCCTTATTTTTTCTATCATGGAGTCAATACCATCATAGATATCCCCCAAACATGGTTTATCTGTATCAGCAAACCTGAGCATAGTCATGATAGGATCAGTGAATCTCAAGACATAGGCCACACGATCCCACCAATCATCCCCTAGGATCAATGACTTGACCTTTCGAGCCCTCTCTGAACTTGATGTTTTCCAAATACTCCATTGGTTGCTAATAACCATGGCACCCAATGCGTCTCGCACCTTCACAAGTCGTCTCAAAACGATTGTGTGTGATGCAAATCGGGTCTCCGCAACCTAGGATCATGTAAAACATAAGTTAATAATAATAACACATTAAAATATAAATCCATAAAATTAAAAAAATTAAAATAAATTATAATTGGTAATTAAATTAAATTTACCTTCAACAATTCCAATCTCGAGAAAGTCCTGAAGATGCTTTGTGACATATGGTGGTTTGTCACAAACATTTGGATCTCCTCAGCCTCTTTGGTATATTTCTTTCACCCATTCTATTTGAGTGCCAATTGCTTGCATCACCAAGTTAAGGGAGTGTACAGTGCATGGTGTCCAAAAAATGTGTTCATACCTTTGCTCAACCAAAATACCTGCAGCCCGACAATTTTTTTCATTTTCTGTAATGACTTGAACAACATTTTCCGGACCCACCATCTCTATGGACTCAATGAGGATTTTTGAAATGAATTCTGCATCTTTGATTTGCCCCTCACAATCAATTGCCTTCAAAAACATAGCCCCTTTAGGGGACACTGCAATAACATTTATCAAAGGTCAATTTTTGCAATCCTTCCATCCATCGGAAACAATAGACAATCCTGTTTCAACCCAAGAATCCTTAATTGATTTGAGTGATGTCTCTACATGATTTTTTTCTTTTACTAATAAGGTGGTGCGCACCTTTTCATACCTAGGACTTTTGAAACCTGAAGGTGCAGCATTGATTGCCTCCACCATATCATGCCAATATGGTGATCTCACCAAGTTGAAAGGAAGACCATTGGCATAAATGCAACGTGCAATTTTTTCCTCTGCGATGTCTCTTGCTTCATTTTGAAATGCCCTATCCAATGGTCCTCTTTTGCGGGAAGAAGTGGGGTTTTCTACTTCGACAAAGGGTGTCTCCAAGAAAGGATGTTGAGAGGCCATTACTGAATCTTCAGGCAAAGTAATTGATTTTTTCTTTGCTAAAGGATGGGTTCTTAATTTTGCTCTTGTAGACTTCGCATCAGCTTCTTCTTGTTCAGCCATGTATTTCATAATTTTATCCTTTGACAACCCCTTCTTATCTGCCCCTGCACATGGTCTAATCCCTTGCCCACTTTGTCCAAAAAGGTGAAATCTCACTCGACTATATGAGCTCTTAAATGTGACTTTACACTCATCACAAATCCAAACAAATGCCCCACCTCCTGGAAGCTATTCAACCATTGTAGTATGATGCCATAAAGGAGATGCTGCATCAATTTTATACTTTTGGTTTTTACCAGCAGGAACACCCACTGAACTTGAACTTGTAGCCATTTGAACTTTGATTTTACTGTTATAAGAAATATAAAATATTGAACAAATTACAAAATGAACACCAAAACACATTAAAACAAATAGCAAATCTTATTTCTTTTCTAAAAAAAAATTTATAAAAAAAAATTGAAAAAAATTGAAAAAATCTTCAAAAACTTGCAAAAAATCTTCAAAAACTTGAAAGAATCCATCATAAACTTGAAAAAATGAGTTAAAATGCATACCTCAAGTGATTAGATCTTCTTTTGTGCAAATTATCCTCACTTTCTTTTGCACTTGATCAATCTTCTTCAACCTGCAAAATGAAAAAAATGTAGAGCAAAATGTGTTTGTGAGAGCAATGAAATGAGAAAAGAGTGATAGAATCATATTAGAAATGCGTTTTAGGGTTTCTTTGGCTTTTAAAATGATTAAAAAAGTCATTTTTTTTTTCGTTTTTGACGCCCAAAGTCCGCAGGTGCGTTGCCTGGCACGCTACAGACGTGTTTGAAGCGCCAGACTTCTTTGTGGAAACCACCACGCTGACTCCAGCTGTGAGAACTCCGCCGGTAAGTCCGGGCGCCCCTCAAGCGCCCGTGCGCCTCTCAAGATCGGCCTCACAGGCTCAAACGCCTGAAAGTAATGAGGGCCGAAAACGCGAATCCGGCAACTAAGAGTCAATAAAGATCGATAGACTCAGATCAGAATACTTGAATATTCTAGAATGCACAATGTAACTGAAATGCAACAATGCTGTATGAGTAGCAATTACAATGACAATAGTATATGCTGGTAGAACAAAGTTCAATGATTGATAAATATATGCATACTCTGACCTGTAGAATGAGCAATAGAAGCTGTAACTAAGAGATTGGTGCAAATACCCGCCGGTGTGCTGTTTCAGGGTCACGTCTAGGTGAGGAGACTTGCCATGAATCTGCTCCAGATTGCACAGAACACTCATACACCAATCCTCAAAGCCAGGCGAATCATATTTAAGCAACATCCCTCCTCCAGCATGACCACGTGAGACTCCAGCAGGGTCATTCGACAAATGCTTGAATTTGTGATGCACATGTCCTTCCCTAGATATACCACGATATGCTTATGAGCCCTTTGCCAGCGTCAACTCCAGGTTCTGATGACAGCGACAAATATGAAGCTTGTTGACTTCTAACATATGCTTGATGGTTATAAAAAAAAGCCACAATCAACTCCCATTCAGTTTGGCGCTAAGTCAAGACCTCCAATCCTCCCTGGCGCACTATATTCAATTTCAATGAATCAATCACGGGTAGCAATTAATATTAATATCGGTGCCTTGTAAGTATTATCTCCCACACTAATGATAGCGCTGAAATAAAATATCGAATAAGATGGCAACCCAATATCGCCAAAATATTATTATCAGGCCCTTTATGATTTGTGAGTTGACCTTTCAAAAACTCACAATTTTATAATCGGCCTCATATAATATACAGAATTCATTTTATTGCCAATCATTTACGAAACACCCAACTAAAGAAATCAATATTTCTTTTTATTTATTTTGCAAAGTTTCTCACGGTAGATAAAAATATTTCCCTTTTTCATTTATCAGAGTAAAAACATTACATGCTGGCGCAATATATTTATTTTCTCCAATATTTATCTCCAATAATAATATGAATAAGAACATCAAACAAAAACCTTTACAAACTGCAATAATAAGCCAGCTATTGCATTTGTATATTATTCAAAAACACGCAATAATACATCAGCTATTGCATAAATTACTTAGCTTCTCAGACAAGCCACATACAATCGCTTTTCTCCAAATTTGGTCAAAGACTATTAAATTTGCAATAAAGCAACTATAGAAACCCTAGATGGATTTCTCCACAATCTCCAATTAGGGTTGATCTTTCACAACCAAACCTGGTATCCTAAAGTCTTCAAAACCTCGGACCTGAAAAAGCCTTCAAGCTCTTCCCAAACTGAAATGAGAAATAAAATCCAAGCATGCTCCAAAGGCTAGCTCACAGCTCCTTATAAAGAATTCTTTTGATCTTCTAGAAAGATCCTCCAAGAAGCTTCTAGAATAATATTTCCAAAAGTGACATTATAATATTTTATTTTCACTTAAGTCAATTTTAAAATATTATTTAAGTGACTTTATATTTTTTTCTTTTATTTTAATTAAATTAATCAATTAACTCGTCCTTTTGAAATATTATTAATTTTTGGACTTCACAATCTCTTTAAATACTTTCACCAAGGGGGGCCATTTATCAAACAATGTATCTCTTCGAAATGGATGCAACCTCTTTATTTTATATGCACCCTTTCACCTCTACTTTGGGCGCACCAATAGGGGTGGGTCCCTATATTTAATTATATTTTTTTATCTCCAAATTTAAATCCCCAAAAATGGGGTGCTCCACTAAGGGGGCTCGGCCTCTTAGGAATCTTTTTTTTTGCAATTTTCATTTATTAATGAGGGTGCCAATGAGTCTAAGGGTCAGCCCTTAGAACCAAAATATTTTTATTTTATTTTCTTCCTGTCATCAGCGAATACTTTCCTTAACAAATCCTTTTGGCCTTCAAATATGAATGACAACAATTTCCGTTTGCCTTTGAATGCCTTTGACATCAATCACAACAATTTCCAACAGTAAATATGGGTAGAAGAGTGGATATTACAAGAGATGGTATCCATATCTCCAGTAGCAGGGTGGGATCTTGAATGAAATAGGAGCATGATCTAGAACGGGTGGTAGAGGGTCAACACAAAGATTGGAAATTTGATGGCATGAATGCACATAGCTTATTACATTAGCTCTGCCATCATGGGGATAAGAAATAAAGCATCCAGACTCGGGTCATGTGATCCATCATGTTTAATCAGATGTCTTCCATAGGCTGTGATGAAATAATCTGTGGATTGTCTATAGATTCACAACTCATACAACCTCAATAGGTCTGAATCTGAATAATATTGTGAACACTGTAAGCTGTCTGTGTGAGCATTCAAGTTGCCTAAGAGAATAACATCTCCCATAGCTAATAACATAAAGATATTGGGATATGTATCAGCTAATTGGAACTCACCATTTCTTGTCATAGCAAGGGGCAAGTACACTGGAGAGAAATAGCAAACTGCAATGTAAAATTGGAGTTTGAAGCTCCTCCAAACTCTGATAACCAGAAAAACCTAGCATAAGTGTCATGCTGTTTAATTCTAATTTTAGAGGTCAGATTGTTCTGCAAAACCCAAAACCTCTTCTGAGCCTCTAGGAACATGGCATTGCTTGGTTGTATACTTTTACAACCATGTGAACAGAAAGAAGATTGACACAGGTTTATCTCCTGTTTCATGTGTCTCTGTGAAGAATAGTCTTTACCCTGGGTAAAATCACTCGCAGAGCCTGGGTAGAAGACAAGAACCTCCACCTTTCATAGGGGAATTGAAATAAATGTTCAAGAGAAGAGCTCTGCTGTACGGCATTAGGGAGGCTATGATAGTAAAGAAACAATTTTTGTCTTACAACTCAATCTCATTTATAAGAATAACAAGTATGATAAATTCTTATAACCATTTTAGATAGCATGTTATCTATAAGGAAATTTCTTCTTTGAGGCATTTAGAAGAGATTTCAGTGGTTTCCTTTGAACAGGTCAATGTTTTCTCAATCTCATAGGCTGATTTGAGAAAAATATGGGTTTTCTTGTAAATTTTGAATGTTGAACCACACACTGTAATTATGCACCTGAACATAAAGTTTTCCATTTGTATTCCTGTTCAAAATTTTATGGTAAATATCTGTGGAGATCTTGTTTTACTCATTTACAGTTTCTCAATGTCAGGGATTGCTTCCTAAAAGTTTATCGGAATCGATGTATGTTTCATTCCTAGCTGGGTGCTTTCGATCAGTCAGATTTGGACTAGAGGAGGCCCATGGGTGTGCACACCTATATTTTTTTCGCTACTTCAAAACTCTTTATTGCATGTCTTGGTTTCTCTTTACACATTGATTTGATTACTTTGTTCCTCACATTTATTTTTCAACATAATGCAGGAAAGGACAAGCCTTGCAATTCAACTGGATATATGAGAAGGGAGGATTTTTAATGCATTCAAATGGGACACTATCTGTTGATTTCACAAAGGTACCTATCAAACACGTGCTTGTGTGCATCTGATAGAAAATATTGTCAGGGTTAGTGCTTCACTGTGGTCAAATATTTCTGGTTCTTAAGTGCTTCATTGATACTATATAGGTGCAAGGAGCAGTTGAGACTTTGAGCAGGGAAATAATGACAATACAAGCAAAGGGTGACAAACCTTCTGCCAAATTACTGCTGGATAAGTATGCTACATTCAAACAGCCATTACAGCAAGCACTTTCACATCTGGAAGCTATTCAGGTAAAGGAATTGATGCTTAAAATTTTTCTATAGAGAAGAGAGAAGTCAACTGAGGTTTACATGTTTGGACTTTATTAAATGATACATCATAATATAACTATTTTATGTACTCCAAGGAGGTATTCTGTTTTATATAACGACCAGTTTATCAGAAAATTAATTCTCGTCATCTTGATGCCTTCACCAGATCTGTGAAATCTTTCATTGGCTGATGTTGGCATCTCATATATAGAGTTGTTCATTTGGAGGACATTCACTGACGCAAATAAGTTTTTGCATTTGATAGGTACCTGTAGACATATATCCCTCATTCACTACTCTGAATCAACTATTAAGCCAGGAAGGATGATACTATGTCTTTATCACTATGGAAACGTTAAAAGCAGTCATCTTATGATGAAAGGTTCTCCGGACACTCTTTATACTAATGGTCAGATAGATTACGTTGGACACAACTGAAGCTATAGTGTCTAATCTTTCAAGGATTTTTGACCATGGAAGACACCTTGAACATTTACCTTTCATATTTATGTGATATCTGACAGGGTAATTGCACAGTTGCAGCAGTTAGATTTTTGGGTATTTATTGTAGTCTTCCCACATGTAGCCATGGAAATAGATTTGTCTCTAAAATGATTTAAAAATTGAAAATCAAATGCAGAGAATCTCACTGAGAATAACAAACTTTGAAACTGAAATTTCTTATGCTGGACTAGAATTATTCATGTCTTCGTTACATTTGGGATTCCCAGAGGATGATTTGTAGCTTGCATTTAGCAAGAATTAACTGAGAAAATTATAAAATTGAACATGAAGATACTTGACATTGAGTGGGAACCCAACGAAAGAATCAAGACATCATATTTCTGCTAGAATTCCTACTTCCTGCTACAATTGTATGCATTCTCAATCAAGTCTTGTTGGCTGCCTATGGGGAATATTTTGGTGATGGGAAATTACAGTAAAATCTTTAACAAAAATGGGAACTATTGAAATCCGTAGCACCAAAAAAATTGCCAAAATCTTATGCTCTCACTAACAAAGCATTTATAATAATGTCATAGGACAATAATAAAATCATCTCGCATCAGGTTTAATTCTATGTTGTGTTAGCTTTCTGATCAAATATAATACACTGGGGAAATATTATTGCCAAAACTTAGTTACATTGTGGCAATTGTTTCTGTCAAAGGCCAAAAGCTGCCAAATTGCATGTTTTAATTAGAGTTGCCAAATACTTCCCCTTCCCTATTTGGATACACGTATCTGCATATTGGATTCTTTTATCTGCATATGGGGTACTCGAGATACGATACTCCCAGATATGGCACGGATGCCATATCCAGACATATCCATGAACTAGCCTATATTTGGGATGTATTCAATACGTTTGGGTGTGACACCACAATGTTTGGTGCCATATCTGGTGTAACAGCCCCATCCCATACGTAAAATGAAATTTCCTTAATTTACATCCTATAAGTAAGTAAACGTGTTAACATATCATTGCAATAGAATTTTTCTTTTTCTTTATTGATAAAACATGAACAAGTTGCCATATTAATTTACCATAAAGATTCCATTTCATTATAATAACTTCACAATACATAAAACAAGAATACATACCTTAACTAACATAGCTCCAATGAGCTTTAAAACAAATAGTAGTAAGAAGGTCTAGGAGATTGTCCTTTCAAATCTTGGTACATCGGCCGCTTGTTGAGGAGGAGAAACATCACTCGGGTGCTTTTCCGCCAACCACAAACTTATAATGCGGTCCCCCGCACACCTATCGTTAGATAGATGGCCCTCCCTTCGAAGAAGAGATTGGTAGGGTATCCTTTAACGATTACCAACTGAGCATAGTGCTGTGTCCTACACAACTAGAACCTTGCTATTACACAATCTCGAACTAGTACTCGGATCACAATGAACTGACAGTGTAGTCTCAACTAACTCATGTCTACGTGGCAGTCGTACGTTTCACTACTTTGGCTAAAGTATTATCATTCAGTACTTCGAATGAAGGTCATCTATCATAAACACTACTTAGGGCCGATTTGCATTAAGGCTTTCTCACACTATGCGTAGGTTAGTCCTTCCGGGGTAGTGCGTACCCTAGACATCCTACATCACGCTAAAACTACTAGAAATGAAAAGCATAACAAGTATCTCAAAGTCCTCTCCTATTCTGGAAATCAATGTCCTAGGAGTTACACAAGCTTCACTAAGTTATCCTTAATAACTTAAGTTGAGAATTGTTACTTGACTTGATGCCATCATTCCCGTCCTAGTATTTAGTGTCTACTTCAAACATATTCTCCTTATATGGAGATCATACAAGAATGCATTGCACATAATAAGCAACCTTTAACCTTTATCTATTTTACTTTGTTATTTTCAAAAAGGTAAAGCAAATCATAAACAGTTCATACTTTCATTCACACAGAAATCACAACTATGATTGTCTTTCAGCCTATGCACAACAGTAAACATAGAGACTCCTTTCTTTTAAAACAACTAATAAAGATATGAGAAGATTGTAGAAGAATATCCCATGCTTGTTCAAATGCCTCCTTCTACGAAGAAGACACAACACTTTGAATGACTGGCAATTCCTCTTGGTTGATTGCAAATTACGCTTCCCAGCTTTACTGACAAGTGCTTCTTCTCCACAGTTGTAAATACTCAAAAAATGATATCTTAATTTCACAGCAAATATAAAACTCGCACTCTTAGCAGAATGGATTCTCTCAACAATATGCAAACTCATAAAATATAAAGAACCCTCTGTAAATATATGATTCTTAGAAGTGTGCGACTCTTAGCAAAGTGAAGGTGTTCAGAAATTACAAATAATCTCTCAGAAATCTAAACAAATTCAAATTCCTCAGCAGGACTGTAAAATTCACTTGCAAGAGAAGAAATTTCAACTCTTAAAATTGTGTGTTGATGAATTCTTAACACAATAATAGAATGGATTCTTGTTGTAGAAAGAGGGATTATGAATTCCCAGATAGTGTATTGAAGAGTGGGCTGGGCGACCTTTTATAGCATCCTCTGTTTAACAAAATCCTCATTACCAGGCATGTAATCTGCTAGAACAACAATTTGATTAATTCCATTATGAAATGTGTCATTCTTCTGAGGTGAATGGACGTTCTTTATTTGACAACAAACAGAGAAAGTTTCAACTATATATGGTGAAAATGGTGAATCGTGACACCTACAGGTGTTGCAGATTTTTAAGGTATTTGACATAAATGGTTTGAAAGATTCGTTCTAGAGAAGAGGTCGAGCCTACCATACTCCCACATTGCCATTTTTGTTGCTAAAAGAACAACGTTTGCATCTTTCTCATAGACCAATTCCCTGCCCGTGCGCTTCAGGCGCAATTTCCTTCTCACAGCATTTCTTCTCTCTTTTTTTTTTGTTGATATATTCAAATGTTTTATTTAAAGTCACAAATGATATATTTATCATTGCGTTTCATTCATCAAAGATGCGATTTAAAATGGTGATTTAATATTTCCATTCGAAATGTTTTCACGGGATATGGCGTTTCCTTTTAAAAAAACTCCAAATATATATAATACCTCATATTTGACTTATTCGAATATTTCCAAAGTGATAATATAAAGTCTTTTAAATAAGACTTTACTATGCAAAGTAAAAATTGTTTTACAGTTTTACCAGGTATTTTAAAATTCATTTTCCAAAATTACCCAAAGTAATATAATATTAAATTCAAATATTCTTATATATTTAATATATACATTTATGTATTTCTATTATAGATTTTATTTACTCCGATATATATGTATATATATATTTAAATATTACTATTTAAATATATTTTCATAAATACATATATATATTTAAGTAAAACTATAATATAAATATATACATATATATTATTAAATATATAAATATTTACATAATTAAATATTTACACTTATACGTATTAATTGTTACATATGTATATTGCGAGCCAGTCATCATACTTTCAATATACATACATACGTATTCGTGTAAATATGATTCTAATAAAATATTATTATTTACATCGTTATTCACAGGCAATAGGTAACGTGGGTATGTATATCACTGTGTGCAGTGTACACGTAAATGTATGTATACCATGTCAACACGTATGTATGTGCATATCCATCTGTCGAGCATACAAATGTATTGACATGTATCTACATATGGATACATGTATATTATATACATACTCACTTCACCTATTAATATATATCCATTCACGTTTTCCACATTAAGGTTAAAGCATAGTAAGTTAGACAAATGAGTAATCATCATTTTCAAAGCATAAAGAAGTAAACATAACTCCTAAAGCCTAAAGATGACTTATCTAGACCAACATAACTGACTTGGTTTCTTAGAGCCTATACTGTCGTGTGTGTATGCTCATTTGGTAATCGTTACTGTTTACCTGACCAAGTTCCTCTCCGAATGATGTCTCTCCTCTATCCGGAGGAACAGTCTTCATACCTGCACACCATGACATGACATCGGCAGTCATATGCTCATAACAAGGTAAAAACATCTCACAAGTTAGAATAACATCATTCCATAATTCTATGCAATATTTATTCAAAATTACATCAATTGAAGTAACAATCAAATGAAACCATCATTTAAATAAAACACCATTATTGATAACAAAAACATCATTGTTTTATTCACTATAAAGATTCAAACATTACAATCAATTGCCCTATACAATAGTAGCTATAAAATCAGGATGTAACTTCTGATTTATGGTTCATGAAAAACGTTCAAAATTTGCAAAAATAAAATAAAATATGAAAAGGTTTGTTCACTCTCACACACAGTTGCCAGATACTTACCCTCCCCTATTTGGATACACGTATCTGCATATGGATACTCGATATGGATACGACACTCCCAGATATGGCATGGATGCCATATCCAGACATATCCATAAACTAGCCTATATTTGGGCTGTATTCAATACATTTGGATGTGACACCACAACGTTTGGTGCCATATCTGGTTTATGATTCATGAAAAATGTTTGAAATTTGTAAAAAAAATAAAAAAAATACGAAAAGGTTTGTTCACTCTCTCATACACACTATTGATCAAAGCCACAAACATAATATACAAAATAAATTCTGTAAACTAAAAATGTTTATCAATATGTATTTATAAAGTCATTTTCTATACCCTTAGTATACAAATTATTGAGTATATGTATATTTTTATAATCAACATATCTAGCTGAACCTGTCTTGAGGGGATCTTGAAAATTCATTGTATCTGTATCGGATACTTTATTTATATCCATTACCGTATATGTTTCCTTGCAACTCTGGTTTCAATCTAAATAGTGCTTCAAACTTGGATTTACTTCGTTTATCATTTGTTCTATTCTGCAAATTCAATATCCTTTCACAATAGTTGAGGAAACAGTGATGAACTGGATCACATTTCCATGAAAATATTCCCGACAACCAGCCATCCTTGTTCGTGCTCTCACAATAGGAGAGGAGTCAGAGATAAGCTAGATCATATTTCCATGAAAACATGCTTGATAACCGTTATATAGTGCATCCCATCCTAGATTGTGCCAACCAGAATTGAAGATGCATCTGCTGCAAACCTATAATGTTAAGAAGTGCAATAAGTATCCCACAATTCATATTGTGGCTATGTTTTTTAAATTTTTTACTCTTTTCCAATTATATCATCCTTGTTTTGTTAATATATTCTAGTCTTTTACCATTTTAATATTAAGTGAGATACATTTAATGATTCATTGGGCTGAGCATCCTCTAATATCTTTAATTATCCCTTTAGAAAAATAAATTCATTTAATTTATAAGACAAATAGAAAGCTCACTGCCAGTGTTAAAAAGCCCATTCATATTTTTTTAACCTATATGGATAAGCAAATTCTGTAATAAAACCCAATCTAGGTTTTATTTTCTTTGAAGGTGTTTGTATACACATTGATTTCTCATCACAGAAAGTCTCCTTTGCCATTTTCAGAAAGCATTATTTTCTTTGGATTTTTTTATAAATTTTTTTCAAAAAGTTTTTTTATTTTATTATATGATAAGAAAATCATGTAATTCACTTTTGAATGTGCTTGTATGTATACTCTAGTTTTCATCACATTAAATCCTTATTTTTATTCAAACTCTTCTCTTTGGAGTTTTTTTTAGAGTTTGTAAGATAGGGGGACCAACCACACCAAGGCTCCAAGTCATGGAAAGCTGAGAGTGGAGGGCTGCCCTAACTTACCTCAAAATTGGATAAGAATTCTTAGGTCAAGGATAGAGAATGAAGAGCACTCTCAAGTGTTTATGTCACTCTATTGATCTGAATGCTTGGATGGGGCTAAATGAGCTGGTTTCTAGAATCCGAACCGTACCTTAGACAACTCTCTGTCCAAGGACAACAACACGGGTCAGGGAGGACGACGTGACGCACTGGCGTCTCTTTGGGACGCTGGTGTCTGTATGGCCAGAAAGTGTAAAAGTATAGTACAAAGTGCCAAAAAACCTACTGATAGTCTAGCTAGTGGAGTTTAACGAATTAAACGGAATAAAAAAGCACAAGAAATGACTATAAAGATGATAAAGGAGATGATGAAAATGAAGGTGACGAAGATCAACTCACTAGGAGTCCAGCTCATTAGGAAGCTCCACACGTACACATACATACACACAGCCAAGAGAGGAAATATGTTGGGGTTGTATAGGGATTTGCCTCAGTCAAACCCCCACTTTGGTGTTTCCACCTCCACGAACAACCAAGAAAGCCACGAGATAGAAAATGCGATAAAGGAACTAGTAAGAAAGAGTACCAAACAATCACAACATTATGCTATGTAAATCAAGAAACAATATCACCTCATTCGAGGTGCCCTCAAGCATGTAGAGGAGGATGCAAGCTTGGTAAGGTCTATGTTGCCGCAACAACGAAGTAGTCCCTCGGGACACCAAGTCACAATTCCAATGGTGGAAAAAGATGCAACAAGATGTGTTGAATTGCTCAAGAAGTTCTCGAAAGTTCAAGTTGGTGTGTAGAATTGTCCAAGAGATTGTAGAAGATGAAATGTATTGCCAAGAAGATGAAGTGAAAGTGAAAACAAACCATTTGAAGATGGAAAGGGAGGGAAAGAGCTAGTCGACACAAAGGCGTTACCCTTCATCCCCAATGGGGAACGTAATGTCCTTGCGGATTCCAAAGGCAAGAATCTATTAGGGATGGTAGTGCGTCGCATAGACGTTTGCACGCCACGCGCGCATCTTTGACAAAAATTCCCCCACTGACACAAAGGACAAGCGCCAAGTGGATGCATTGCAGATGGGTGATGTGGAATTATTTAGTCGGGTTTGATTTTCTAAGGTGGAGGGATGTAAAAGGGAAATTTGCAAGAGGCGTGCAAATTCGCTCCTATATAGAGTCTAAAGCAATTATCTTAACATTATTTGAGCCATACTAACAAAAGCAATGCCACAGGTCATTTTTTCAAAAGATACCAAATTAATATCTTATAAAATAAAGTTTATGACCTCGAACAAGGGTGCCTTCTACTTGCCTAAGAAAAACTATACAATTATTATTATATAAAATATTGAAGGTTCTACCTTAGAAACAATGGCTTTGAAGTTAGTATGAACTCAAAACTCCTACTCCATTTTATACCAACAAAACATTTATTTAAAGAATTTAGATGACACTAATTAATCAATAGTTTACACTTGTATTTCAATTAACAAATATTAGTTAGGGCTTATTAAGCATCATTAGTAAAAGCTAAAATGTTTTAAAAATTGACTTTGCATCTAAGTATGAATTAGAAAATTATATCATGTTAAGTTGTATCTTTTAATGAGAATAGATTTCCATAATCCATGAAGATTGTTGCTACAAGTTTTTGGATTAGATTGTGTCAAAAATTTTGCATCAACATTTTAGATCACACTCCTTATGCTTTCTTGTCATCCTAATGATGGATCACAGAGTGTAATCCGAAACGTTAATGCAAATTTTTTTGACACAATCTAATCCAAAACTTGTAGCAACAAGTTGTATCTTATATATTGTAATAGGATGTTTTGAAGATTTTGGCAATAAATAAGAATTATGAAGTCATTAAAAATAATATTTTTAATTATGTTAAAGATTAAAAGTTGAGAAAGTTATGAAAGAATTTATTATGATGCATTTCTTGTTGGGTATGGTTGGATTGGGTTCAATGTCAAGATAATTTTGACAAAATAGGTTCTCCCTTTTGTAGTCTCAATAATTGGATTGAAAAGGTGCAAATTTATCTCTTCCTTCTAATTTGTAAAAGGAATTAGTTTGAGTTTTTGAAGAGGTTTCAAAACATGGGTAAACCACTTGGATGCTAGAGAATGTTCATGGTGGCATGGAGCATTTTAGAGCAAGCTCTTTGATAGAAGAGAAACTAAGGTATTCAAGTAGTTTTTCTTGAAACTGTTGTGGTAGTTGTATAGTTATTGGGATGGTTTCATTATGTTGGAAAGTGATGGTTTCATTTGGTAATATAAAACAACTCCTAGGGTTCCACCTTCTCAATTGTTTTGACTCACTTAAAGCTCTTTGACTTCCTTTCTCTATTGCAACGCTATAACAAGCCCTTGTGTTCCCTAAATATGTATTTTAGGGACATGTAATAGGGATTTAGAGTAGTGTGTAATTTTTTGAGCTCCAAAATTGATTGTGTAATATCTATTTTCTAGATATTTGATAATCTGATTCTTTTTGTGATGTCCCCGTTCTTCTAAAGCCAAAATGACTTTGGGGAAATAATTAATTAAATATTTAAATAAGTCTTTAATTTGCTCTTAGGACTTATTAACTATTTAATTAATTAGTTATAATAATAAATGTTAAATTCTTAATAAAGCCTTAATAATAATTCAGTTTGGGAAACTAAAAGTTGGTAGATTATATTGGTGTGAATGCGGAAGTCTGGAGATTATCATAGGAAATTGAATATTGTTTGGATTTTGATTTTGAGGAGCCTGAGAACAAAAAATCTCATAATTCAAGGGTCATGCTCGGACGTAACTCCTGGTGTGGCCATTTTGTATAATTTTATATTTGCTTCATTGTGGTGGATTGAATGCAGTGTGAACGATTTCTCTAGCAGTTGGGTAGTTAATATGGCACATCATTGAATTGATTCTTTGAATCCGATAGAAGCATTAGCATCCTTATTTGTTGGCGTTCAAGGCAATGCTCTTATTAATTGTCGATGATCATATCAGTTGCAAAGTTATTTCCCGTAGTGTTGGAGTTAATGGTGTCACGTATCTACTACATGGAATAGTGTCGACGGGTTTGAGATGTGGGTAATTCGTCAGGGAAGGCGGCCAGGCCGTGATTACCATTGGTGTGGGAGCATTCAACGGTTTTCACATATTCATTGAAGATATAAACATCGTTGCATGGGTGTTTACTCACGGGAATGAATTCCAACGTACTGCGAGAGTAAAAAGAATTAACTCTCAGAACATAACGCACGTATTAGAACAGAATGCACAAAATAATCATACTGTCTTTATTGATAGAATGTATGTCATTACAACCACTTGTATTATAACAGTGTAGCACACATACATAACAAAATAGTCTCCAAAATCATAACATTCATGAACATAATCAACATAATCATAACCATCACGTTTCTTGGCTACATGACTTGAGTACATATAGTATGTAGGCGGTGGTTGAAAGATTGAACATCGTGTCCATTCATTACAACTAATTATTTTGTCAGGATCTTAATTCTCGAGACAACTAACATGACATGTACTTAACACAATAAGTGCATGAAATATTGATATTAACTAAAGTCTTATTTACTTATGACTCACAGTCAACCAAGTGCACTTTCGGTCGACTACATCATCCTCCCACAAAGTACTAGTCTTCCAGACGATTGAAAACCAAAAACAGGTTACAAGAAAGGGAAAACTTCATCATTTGTATTGCCTTCCTGAATTTAGCTGGTGTTTTCGCCAACTCCTTGCTAGCCAAGTCTTTTTCATTTTTGTTAGCTGACACTCCTCCACTTCCATACGTTGTGCATCCTCCAACGATGTGTCCCTCTTTGCCAACTGCCTATCCCTCTTGCTTAGGACTGCATCCTTCTTAGCCAACATCCGGTCCTCCTCTGCAAATTGCCCCTTGAGAGTGTCAACTCTCGTCCGCTCGACAACCATCACCTGAGCCAACTGAACCAACACTTTGTTCCTCTCAGCTAGTACTCGATCCTTCTCTGCCAACTCTTTCTTGATAGTCTCAACCAACTTCGTAAATGCCAAGATCCTCTCAGCCTCATGTACCACTAAGGAATCATGTCCCATGTCCAACTGTGATGGTGTTGTGCGTGACCATGGGGCTAGGTGAACTGATTATGATACCGGTGACTTTGCGCGTGAGGCTAGTGGATCTAGCTGTACTATGGTGGTTGGCTGCACAGGGATTGGTAATTCAATTAAATTTGATGGGGGTTTGGGGGCAATGCCCCCAGTGGGGTCAAGGGGCGGTGCCCCTTGTGCGGGGTCTAGGGGTAGTGCACCCAGTAGGGTTGAGGGGCAGTTCCCTTTGTGGGGGCCAGGGGCAGCACGGGATTAAGGGGCAGAGCCCTCGTTGCCAAGGCCAATTTAAGATTTTTGACCCCACACCAAACTGCATTGAGCATCTCATTTTCATGATTTTTTAAGAGGCAAAAAGTAATGTTGACAAAGCCAAAAAATAGAAATTTTGCACTGTTCTTATTCCTCTTATCTATGCCATTTGCTTCCACACCTTGTATTGTTTTTTGTGATTTGATTTTTGCAATCCCCGTTCTTTTATATCTCAACTCTTTGATTCATGCCTCCACGCTTTTACCAAGACTTTTTCCTTGTACAACTTTGGTTTTGAATTTATTTAATCATGCTATCTCCTTTTAGTTCATATGGTTTGCAACTTGATGACTCGTACAACCTTTCTTAGCTCGACTTGTACGAATCTTATTCTTTGATTTTCCTATACGCTCAGACCCTCTTGGTTCCGTAAGGTTTCAACTTGCTCTCCTTCTGGCGATTTAATTCTTGCTTCTTCATGCCGAATGCTCACTCTAGGACTTTTAATGACTCGTACGATCTTCAAGTGCATGGATTTTAATTATTTTCTCATAAGGTTTTTGTTTGATCTCTTTGTACAGTCTTCAATCTTACCTATCGTACGACCTTTAGATCAATAGTTCACATAGCTTTGCAATTTTTAATTTGTATGGCGTTCCCATTCCCATCTCCTTGTATGGTCTTAAATACCTTCACTTTATTTCATATGGATTTGCTAGTCTCGCCTTGTACGATATCTCCTCCAATTTGTACGACTGTTTTTCCCATACGGCAGTGGCATCATGATATCATACGACCTTCATTTTATTTTTTTTATTGCTTCGTATGGTCAATTTCCTCTGTCGAGGTCATACAAAATTCTTTTGGTAGCTTTTTCGAGTTCTTCCAGACTCCTCCCTATGTCCCTTCGCCTATTTGATTTATTATTTTTTAATGCAGGTTGCCTTCACTTTGTGGTCGTACGTACTTCTTTCCCACATGGGTTCTAATATTTTTTCCCACTGTAAACTTTAACTTTTGCTTGTTATTTTTTAATACTTTTTTCTCTTTATTTTTCCTCCATCTTTTATTTTTTCTAATTTTCCATTTTTTCCACTTTTCTCCTTTTTTCTATTGTCTTCTATTTTCATTTTTTCCATTTTTGACGCTTCCTTATTTATTTCTTTCTTTTTACCATTTTTATTTTCTTCTTCATAACATTTTATTTTCTGCGTTTTCCTCTCGTCACCTCATACTTTGACTATTTTGTCATATTCAAACTTGTGAATATCATTTGCTTCTACTACTTCCTCATTGTACTCTTTGTACTTAGTTGGAAGTGTCTGGCTGAATGTGCCCTTCTCCTCTTCTTAAATTTCTTCAGCCGAAAGTGTCTGGCTGGACGTGTCCTCTTCCTCCTAGATTTCTTTGGCCGCAAGTGTTTAGTTGGAAATGTTCTCTTCTTCCTAGGTTTCTCCAACCGTGAGTGTTTGGCTAGACATGTCCTATTCTTCCTAGGTTTCTCCAACTATGAGTGTTTGGCTGGACGTGTCCTCTTCTTCCTAGATTTCTTTGATTTGAAGCATGTTACACTCTCGAAGGAACACCTCGTAGTCTTCCATTTACCAATGAAACAACCTATTCAACGAGCTTGTCTGTCCTTTGAGCAACTCTTGAGTTCAAGTATGTCATTGGCATTCAGTTCCATAACTTCCTCCCTTTGTTGACATCTGACTCACCTTCATCCTATTCTGATATGGAGGAAACCAATTCTTCACTCACGGCCTGGTTCTTCAAGTCAATGACGTAATTCCGCTTGTTGCTCTCGATCGAGAGTGTGTTCTTCTTCTAATTATGATCCGCCTTAGCGGCAATCAACCATCCTCATCCCAACAGTACATCGTACACATTCTTCTGTAGTGGGATGACGATGAAGTTCAATAGGAATTGTTGCATGTCGATCAAGACTTTCTCTGCCATTAGTGTACCGAGAGGTTTGATGCCATGTTGGTTCGCCCTTGCTAGGTAGAATGTCAAGGGCAAGAGGGTTGGCTTCCCCAAACACTTCCATGTTTCTTCTAGTAGTATGTTTACTCTCAAGCCTCCATCGATGATGGTGTTGGAGAGTTTCCTCCCCATGATTTCCATTTGTACAATGATCAGTTTCCTCCTGACGTTCACTACGAGTAGCATTGGGTCCATGGCCTCTCCTGCCAGACATGTCGTACTCTTGGTTGGACCCTTCTGAAGGTTCTCTTCGATGATATTTGTGAGTGCTACTCTCA
This sequence comes from Sequoia sempervirens, assembly GCA_007258455.2. Taxonomy (NCBI): domain Eukaryota; kingdom Viridiplantae; phylum Streptophyta; class Pinopsida; order Cupressales; family Cupressaceae; genus Sequoia; species Sequoia sempervirens. The sequence continues at coordinate 2,513 of VDFB02074713.1, read as the reverse complement.
GTTGGGGCATGGTTTGTAGAAGGTCTATTACCTTGATTGGTATGGTTGTGTGAAGCACTTGTTGTATGATGTTTTTCTTGGACTCCGACTGCAACAACATACTAGTTGCCTTGAAGGTTATTCGTTCCTTTGCCATTGCCTCTTCCACTTCCTCCTTAGCCTCTTAGAGTCTTTGCTTCTTTGTACAAGGGTCTAGATAATTGGATTTCTTCGTTTGCACCTTTGTGATCGCCAAGACCTCCTTGTTGGCTAACTGAAGCATGTTTATGCCTTTTTTCTTTGGGCAGTTGGTGTCTTTGTGATTGCGAGGACCACACCATTTGCACAACCTCCCCCATACTCCTTGACCATTCTAACATTCCTTGGAAAAGTGACCCCATTCATTGCACTTTTGGCACTATATCATGGGTCTTCCTTTGTTGTCGTACTGTATTTTGCTTCTCGAGCTTCTATTATTTCGGTAACCTCTAAGGGATGCATTGCTATTGTGAGGCTTCAATGGTGTGGTCGGAGGGGTTGATTGTTCCCCCAAAAAATACTTGCAAACTCCTTGTTTTTAGGTTGTACACGAACTCCTTGATGGAGTGTCCCATAACTTGGCAGATGCCACAAAACATTTTCTTTGAATAGTTTTCCTTTGTGTGACATTTTTTGCATTCGGTACAGCATAATTCCTTCATCATCCTCATCATGTCTCGACGAAGAGCTTGTATGGTTTTTGGCTTGTCTTCGCTACTCTCCTCTATACTTTCATCGTCATTATTTTTCTTTTTCCCCCAATAGGATGTCTTATTCTCACTCTTGATATCCATCACACGGTTATATGCTTCAGCGTACAAGGATGGAGGTACCGCCTTCATTTTCTTTTGGAGAGAGGGAAGTAGTCCTTCAATGAACCACAACTTCTTCAGGCCATCTGTTGGTTGTGTCTCGAGTTTTCCTAGTAACTCCTTAAGTCTATAATTGTAGGCTTGTACATTCTCATGCTTCCCTTGCTTTGTGTGGTAGATTTCTGCTACAATTTCGTTGTCATCTCTGAGGAGCTAAATTCCTCCTTGAACGCTCTCTTCAGTGTTCGCCATGATGTTTGGTGGGTTGCATCCAATTTGTTGTACCAATCAATGGCTATGCCCCTCAGTGTCGTTGGGAACACTCTCAGCCAATAGTTCATATCATCTTTCCCATTGGCTATCCAAATCGTCTCGCACGTCTTGCAATGCCATACTAGATCCTCTGACCCATTCCTCGTGAACTTTGGAAACTTCTATGTCTCGGTTGATGGAGTCACCATACGTCTTCCCTGATCGCCTCCCTGTGTGTAGGGTCTGATTGGACTAGTTCTCCCATGTCGTTCTAGTGGCTCTCTTGCACTCTTGGCCACGTACAGGTCTTCCCCACATCCCCTCTCAGCATCCTCTACACCTTGAGTCTCTTGGGTTTCGTTCCGGTACTCCCTTTGCCATGGGGTCTTTGGTTCAAATCCTCCAATTCTCCGCCCTTCGTCATCATTCGATATGGACAACTCTCAAATGTGTCGAATACTGTTCTCAAGCTCTTTAGTTAGTTCATTTTCATTTTAATTTTAATTAATTCTATATCTTTCTCTGTTTGCTACAGACAGTGTCCTGAAAGTTTCTTTATTAGTTTCTCCACCAGGATTCTAGTGTACTTTGGTGATATCTTGGTTTATTTCATTCAGATCTTCGTTTATTCCTTTGACAATTTGTTTTAATCTCCTCTATCAGTTCTCTTGCTCTTTGAGTCTTAATGATCTCCATACTCGTTCCTTGGGAGTTTCTTGCCCACTTGGTACTTGGTTTTTGTCTTTATTGAGATGTACAGACATTAATTGTCAATCGTACGGCCGTTAGTTGCTAGACGTACGCCTTCGGCTTATGTCACATTCCTCTTTCTCCTAGATGATTGATTGAGGGATCTCTCGCATGAGATCCTCACTCTGTGCGTGATCCCTCAACAATATATCCCACAGGTTGACAAAGTCCTGTGTCTAGTCGTCTTCTTGTTCCTCGTTTGTTTGTACGGGCTCCTCCGTTAGGCGACCCATCATGATGCTATTCTACCATCAGGTGATTTCCCTAAGTTCGCTTAGGCAACGACACCAAATGTTTACTCACGAGAATAAATTTGAACATACTACGAGAGTAAACAAAATTAAATCATAGAAGATAACACATGTACTAGAACACAATGCACAAAATAATCATACTATCTTTATTGATAGAATGTATGGCAGTACAACCATCTGTACTATAACAATGTAGCACACATACATAACATAATAGTCTCCAGAATCATAACATTCATGAACATAATTGACATAATCATAAGCATCACGTTTCCTGGCTACATGACTCGAGTACATATAGTATGCAAATGGTGGTTGAAAGATCGACCATCCCGTCCCTTCATTACAACTAATTGTCTTGTTAGGAACTTAATTCCTGAGACAACTAACTAACATAACTAACATGACAAGTACATAACACAACAAG